>VZRR01010568.1:114467-188060 GCA_013398015.1 Oreocharis arfaki | reverse complement strand
TTTTTTTTTTTTTTTTTGTGAAAAGGTTGTTAATGAAGTGTTAATGCAGTGTGGATCCTAAAACTGATCCATGAGGGCTTCCAAATAAATTTTCCTCCAACACTGTCAACACTCCTTCTTGTTAACTTACCTCAGGAAATTTCTCAAGCAATTTCTTTCGCTTCTTATTTTGAATACCATTCTAGAAGAAATGTTTGCCTCACATACCTTGTCTAGCTATTGGTTGGATACCAATCTGTTGTATTGATCTGCTAATCTTCTTTTACTAACTCAGAAAAACTATCCATTAATCCATTTATTTCAATTTTTTGTATTTTTAAAAATTGAAATTTTAAATCCTAATTTTTGAAAATATACCCTCTTAAAAAAAAACAAAAAACAAACCCTCCCCTGAAGTTCTGGATAGAGTAATTTGACCTCATATTAAAGAGTTTGAAATTCTATTTCCCTTCCCTTCCCTTCCCTTCCCTTCCCTTCCCTTCATTGAACAGAAATTTATTTCTTTGTCTTTTTGCATTGTCCATCTTCCTTTTGAAGTCATGTTAACATCAACTCATTACAGAAAAATGAAGAATTATGCTTTTTTTTTTCCTTTCTATTTTACTGTGGACTTTTGAAAATACTGTGTAATGTACCCCATGGATATCATAGTTTCCTCTTTTTTTCTTCTTCAAATTTATGCTGATGAAGAACAAATTGTTCTTTGTTTTAACATTCTTTATCAGTATGAGTTTAACTTGGCTCTTAGCAACTTTTTCATGTCTCTAGATAAAAACAAAAGACTTTTACTATTCCCCATAGGCTTTCTGGTTTTTTGTATACTTTTTCATCGTGTGATTACTTCTTCAAATGTATTCAGGAGTTCCTTCCTAAAAGTGTTTTTTTCCCTGCTTTGGATACCAGGTCTGATATCCTATAATTGAAGACTTTCCAAACTTCCTAAACATCTATGTCTCACTGCACTTAGATGTACCTGATGTCTCTAACTACTTCCCTTAATTTATTAAATTTTGCCATGTGGAATCAAGATTCTTAGTAGCCTACCTTTTTTCCTTCTTTTCCTAGTTCTACTGAAGTGAAACCAGATCTGTCCTTGAGCCCTCACGATAATGACGAAATTGTGAAACAGCTTTCTCACCAATGGACAATGCACAGTTTTCACTCTGCATTCTTCTCGGCAACATAACTTGCATTGGCTGACAGCAATTTTCAGTCTCAGTGGTTTATACAGTGGACAATTCAGATATGCTCCTGATTCACCTTTGAAAAGCTGAAGGTCAAGCCATCTGGTCAGGAAAACCTTGAGTACAAATATTTGCTGTTGTAGTGCGATAGAGTTAATTTCCTTCATAGTAGCCTGTACGGTGTTTTGGATTAGTGATCAAATTAACGCTGATAACACATGGCTGCTGCTGACCAGTGCTTGCACAGCACCAAGGCCTTCTCTGTTACTCTGTCTCCACAGTGAATAGGCTGGGGACTGGCAAGAGTTTGGGAGGGGGCAGAGCTGAAGTAGCTGAGCTGAGGTGGTTAAAGGGACAAGCCATAACATATGCTATCAATCTATGCAGTACAGACTGGGAGCTTGGTCTTTGCTCGCAGACCGCGTGGGCACCGGCCTGTTTGGGAAAGCGGGGAGTGATCGATTTTGCATCACTCGCAGGGGGTGCAAGTTTTTTGCTAGTTTTTTTTTTTTTTTTAACTTTTTTCTCTTCAGTTACAAAACTGTTTTTACCTCAACCCATGAGTTTTGCAACTTTTCCTTCTCCTGTTCCTTCCCCCATCCCACTGGGAGTGGTGAGTGAATGGTTGTGTAGATGCTTAGCTGCTGGACAGGGTCAATTTACTACAGCTGTTTACTTAGGAGGCAGAAGAGCCTAACATTTACAAGAAACTTTCTTTTTCTCATGAGTTCAGAGATATGCCAGTACTGTGAACAACAGACAATAAGTTTCAATAGTTATATTTTGAACAGATATAATTAAACCGCCATTGATGAGATTATACTATGATTGTCCTTTACCACAGTATTCTATTACCATAGCACCTACTTGGATTATTTCTTGCACAGACAAATAAAATTAAACTTCCTCTATATCCTTAAATTGTAACACAATAGCTAAAGACATTTTTAAAGGTATCTGGTGTTGAATTTTCACTGGGAGGAAGCCTTCTGTGTTCCAAAACCTCTGTGGATGTCTTGTATTTCCCCCTGTTAGAATGGTGTACCACAACGATTTGGTGCAACTGGAAAGAAATCGTGAACATAACCACTTCTTGGCAAAGCTAAGAAGGTGCAGCCAAGCTGAATTACCTTCCAGGTCCAAGCAGAATGAGGTGATCCCTTAAATAACCCCTGGGCCACTCTAAATTTTCTACTGAAGTGGCTGTGTTGATGGGAACCTGAGTCCAAGCATGCTGTAGCTGGACTTTATGCAGCTGGAGAAAGCTAGCATGTAACAACTGCTGGGAACAGTTTTTGCTTACATGGGACCTAGTCCCAGCCATTGCTTTAACTCCAGTGATCTATTCTCCCACACTGAAAGCTAGCAAAGAACTTGGCAAGTCAGGGGAAAAAAAGAGGTTTCTGAATTTTTGTTGGCAAGCGTGGGAGCTCAGTAGCTGCTGAGAGTACATGAACCTCAGGGCAGGGGACCAGCAGTGACTCTTGAAGCACATTGTGTTTTTCTGTAAATATCATACTGTCTATGGCAAGTCTTCTCTGTAGAGAAATTTGTCCTGATTATACCTACAGCCACTCACAAGCACTTCCTTTTGTTTCTCTGTCTGACATGGGACCGTCAGGAGACGAGTATTTAGTGGTGGTTGTACTTCAATTAGAAGTGCTGGTCTCAGAACTTAACAAAGCTGTTCCTAACATCCTTGCTGTATCAAACCTTTTCTCTTGCAACTCCCATCCACTGTCAGGTAAGTTCAGCAGATGAGAAAAGCCTGCCTGTTTTCAGAAGAGAGAGCATTTCTTCAAAGCACTTCTTTCTGCATGTTGATCTATTACATGTAGGCCCAGCTAACCCCGGTTTAAAAGAACATTCTTAACCTTTGACTGGGATTTTGAGGACAACAGCAGCCTCTGCTGTTTTGACAGAATGTCTTTGTTCAAGTGGCTTTTTGGAACTTGCTTTTGGTATATGAACCATAGACGTGATTGCTCTCATTTGTCTAATTCATACTGTGCTTAAGTCAGCCTGGCTAGCACATTATGCATCCCTTTGTACACTGCAGGGCATTTTATTAGCATGATGGTTAGTAGCTCCGCCAAGATTTATCAAACAATAATTTGAAGCTGCAACATCTGGCTTTGGGAGTAATGTGCTGTCTACCCAGCGACTGATGTAACTCACACATATCAGAAATGAAGCAGAAGAATGACAAACTTTCATTTTCTGGGACTGGTGAACTGCAATAGGTTATCCCCCTTCCAGACTGTATTAACTATCTAAGGCTTTCACACATAACCACCCTGTTTATGTTATAATTTCTACTCACATCGGGCAGAAATAGGATTCCCAGAACATAGCAATAAACACTGGTTAAAAAAATGTAAAAAATAACTGACCAGGCATGCAATATGCTTCTTGCCTCTGTATAAATCCTATGTGGATGTGGATGATTTGATTTACTTTCCATATCAAAAGCAATATCTTTCCTAAGGCAATATTAGAATAGTTTTTAATGATAACAGACTGTGTAGTGATGACTTTTTTATATAAATTTAATGATTTTTACCGTAGGCCCTCCTGTTTGAAAACCTATATGAAATCAAATGGATGCCAGCTAAACAGCACCCTCTCCATCCCAAATCTAGGTGAGTGTGATTTTGAAAAGATACTGTCTTAATTGGACTGATTGCTACTGCTAAACTGAGCAGTGACAATTTAAAGAAAGAATAACATTTAAGGATTATTGCCTTAAATTAACAATCCACAACTTTGTAGGCTCAGTTCCAGTTTATCTTGTTAAAGATAGTCAAAGTTAGTATTCAGATATCCTTCTTACATTTTCCAGGGTCTCTTGGCCTTATTAATTCAAATCTTACTTCCAATGTATGCATGTAGCCAAGATAATTATTAGAAGGAGAGATCAAAGCAAGCATATTATAGTCCTATTCCATTTTCTGCTGATGTGAGTGATCTGCCTCTTCTTTGATGTTGTATGCTTCTACAGTGAAAGTACAGAGGATAAAAATACTACACCATGTAATCTGGCATTTATCCCATGAGAGCAGAATTCCAAATTGTGACACATGTCAAGAAGTTAAAAAAAATAACTTGAAAGAGCCCTATGCTTTATACAGTGACATACTCTGCATTTAAACACCATCAAACATCATTTTCCATTACAAATTTAGTCCCCTATATAAAATTCAAAGAATTTCTGTAACTTTAGTCAAAGAAAATGACAGCAATACTTATGAAATAGCTGCTATATTTACTAGTAGTTACACTAAGATGGCAACTTAGCTTTATTCAAACCAAATTCTTCTCTTTTTTTTTTATCCTTAAAAAGGCAAAGGGAAGACAAAATTAATGTCTTTGTGCAAACACAGATGCATCTTCTGAACAATTTGGTTTCATCTCCAGCAGTCTGTTTATTCAAACTGAGTTTTATCATTCTTCGGAAAATGTTTGTGATTCCAGGTGTTGAATCCAGTACTGACACAGGCTCATAGGATTCTCCCTCAGTGTGAGGAAGAAGGATTTGTCCTTTATTATCATATATTTAAGAGGTAATTGCCCACATTTCTTGTCAGAATTCTGTCATATTGACATATATATTGGAAACTGAAATCATCATATTTCTGCCTTTGTAGCATAACACTTGATTATTTTAGATTGTAAAGAGCAGAAAGAATGTCAGTTACAGCAGTGTAACATTTGGCCTTCTTGGGTTTACTGGAACATGTCAGAAGTCTTTGGACAGTTTGAGAATTTTTCCTTCACTATTGAAATCAGTGAGAGGTTTTTATATTACCTCCAGTGACTATATAGATATAAAACAGTAATGCCCATTTCTTTACATCTTAAGGATGAAACAGGCCAAATAAGAGCTTTCCATCTTCCCTTTTCTTCATGCTCAACGTTGTAATTAATTCCAAACAGATTCCATATGAAGTTTGAAGAATGTCCTTAATTTTCTTTTCACAATTTACCTGCATTTTCTCATGTCTGAGTTCTATGAGGGGCAGAAACATAACTGTCAAAACACAGGATAAAAGAAAAAGCTGTCCACAAAAGAAAACTTAAATCAGGAATACACAGAAATATCACCAAATTCCTAATTCCTATTTAGCCTTTATAATTATGAGATGTTTCTGTATATTGGATAGAGAACCTAGTATATGGGAACTTAACCTCACATTATTCCTCTTGCAATTGTTGCTAAAAGTGTCCTAATACCTTCATTTTATCATTCAGGAAGGGTCTTTCTCATTGCTGTTGCTTCCTAGAGATACTGCTGGATTTTTTATCCCTAGATAATAAGGAAATAGTCTTGCATGTTACTTTTTTTTCAATTTGGAGCTTTTCTATAGACTGAGGGCCAAAATCTCAGCCTCATAAAGCTGGCCCATATTGGCAGTTCAAGATTTCCCTAAAAAATACACTCAAAGTCAAATATTACTAGATTTATGGTCAGAGATCCTCTTAAACTTGAAGTCACACCTAGGTAGACATGAGTTCAAGAAACATTTGCTTTCATCTATGTCTGCCTTGAAGATTACCTTGAAGATGGTCCTATCAGACCACCATCTGGCACAGGGGTACATGCTCCTGCCATGTCCAGGCTTGGTTACTTCAAATCATAGGACTTGGGAATGAAGCTTGCTGAAGGTAAAAAAAGAACCGGAAAAACACTCTAGATGCTTTAGCATGCATCTGCTTGCCTGTTCATCAGTGCGGGTCATATTGTTTTTTCTGCACAGTGCTCCCACTAAATTCAGAATCCAGTTGTGCTTCTCAAGAGTTTTGTGTAATCTGTTACTAGACTGATTATCATGTGGAAAGTAGGCTTTCTCCAAAATCAAAACTCTCCCTGCAATGACTTCAGTTCTCCAGCTAATTACAGTTTTCTCTCAGAAATTAATTTCCAGATCCTCCACGTGTTAGTAAGGTGCCAGTCTGACTACTCCAGCTGCGGGCCTTAAAAGCCTGATGCATAGAGATCTGCTGAGAAATAGGTTGTTTTTCCATACAATACTCAGATATCTGCCTGAAGGAAAGAGGACAGAGTGCTCTAGACATCATGAGAGTATTTGGAAACATTTAGAAATATTTTGGAAAAGCTAACAGTGAAAATGTATTGGAAATACACTCCAGAATTTTCCTTTCCAGAGAAATTTAAAAACATGAGCTTATTAATGATTCATATGGGGGTGGGGAGATGTTTTCTGTTTGTTTGTTTTGGTTTGTGTTGGGTTTTGGGGTTTTTTTCCCCCTGAAGATTTAGAAGTTCCATGTAACAGGCATTCCAATTCGTCACTGGTTCTGTCTATGATTTTTCAAACTTTTTGGGGATTCAGATATGGCTGTCCCAGGAATTTGCAGAGTGAGGGTTCCCAGAGCGCATTGCAAGGAGCGCAGGCAGCACTTGTGTTTAGCTGCAGCGAACGGCTCAGCAGGTCTCCTTGCTCCCTCCCTGACTTGAGTGTGGAGAAACCAGCCAAGCAAAAGTCAGAAGTTCTTGGCTGCAGTTCTCAAACTGTTTTCAGAAGGGTGATGTTATACTGTATTTTTCCTTTCATCTACAAAGAATGTCTTGCATTCATGCGTGTGACTGTTCCAGCAATCCACCTTGTACAAAATCATGTACTGCTGCACAAAAAAAGGTCTTCTCTAAAGAGTGGATGCAGTCAAACAGGAGAAGTGAAAAAAAGGCCTTTATTGGTCCCTCTTCAAATCTTCTCTTGGACAGAGAGGTGAATTTTTGTTATCAATGTGATAAGATGCAGCTTTTTCTTTTTATTGAAGTACTGACTCTACGCTCAGAGCCAAAGCACAACAGAGCTCTCACAATGTCGCATTCCAGCAGCAAGTGAAAGGTACTTGTAAGTGTTGGACACCTACATGTGAGTAGCTTGCTTTCCTATGAGAGCTGAATTAATGAGAAATGAACATGTTGAAGGTGGTCGATAGTTGTTTGGGAAACACTTTGTCTCGAGGATCCTGAGAGCAAGGAAGGATGTGTAATGAAAGTAATGGACTGAGTGGCATTTAAGCAATGAATTGCCTGCTTGGGTTGTTCAGGTGTATCTATACAGATTGTAACCTCATCCTAAATGACCCTAGCTCTCTGGTAAGCACTCAAATTCTGTTGTCCTGTCGAAGCACTAGGTCATGATGAGTTGGTGACGTTATATATATACATATATACATACCTACTTCTGAATGGCCAAAATGAGCCCTAAGTATTCACATGCAGGCTATTGCACTTCTAGGTTATAACCACTAATTATTGCATCTAAATTTCTGAGCAGCCCAGGTATTTAAAGTACCCTTGATGTTCTTCTCATTTCTATCACTGAGAGCTACGGCCAGGTGACAGGAAGTGGGTGTGCAGAGGAATAAACTTTGCCTTAAAAATATGTATTCCTTACTTTTTCTGAGTAAACACTACAGATACCTACATAAATGGTATATAAAGCTTTCATGAATCAGGCCTCAGGCTAGACATTTAAGTGGTCCCTACTGTATTCACATACAAACAGTTGCACAGTATATTAAGAATTGCAATAATAGAAAAATAGCTATAAAATATTAGCATGATTGTACTTTTATTTTTATAGCTCCTTGTCTTTCTTGAATTTTTTTTTGAAATAATGAGAAAGCCAGTAAAATATTACAAGCACGTATAGATTGAAAGGGTGCTCAGCCAGAATTGGGAAGCATTTTATACTTTCCACATTCATTGATTACACTAGAAAAAAGCTTAAGAGAGAAAATATCTGGGTCTGTGTTATGCTGAATACATTTCACATACAGTCCTCCTAGTTATCAATTAATTCAACTTACTTCCTCATCAATTTTTTTCCCCCTAAGTCCTGATGGTTTTATGACCTAGACCCAGGCGATACCCTTAGGCAGTCCATCTGATAATTGACACATTTTCTAACACGGCATAGTGATGCCCAAGTCAGTGCTTTCAGGCCGTGACTTCAGCTTATTGGAGACTGCAGCAGGGACTCCTTTTATCCCTCATACATCAGAATACACTGACAGCTCTCCCAAGCAGGGACGAGGCAGGTCTCTCCCTCAGGAAAATGTATGCAAACACCTCCGGAACATTGTACTGGTTGCTAGGCATCACACTGGTGACATCTTTATGATAAACATGGTATGCAGAAGAAGGCCTAATAAAAGAATAACAAATTATTACATCCAGAGGGCAATTTTACAAGATTAACCGGTGTAATAAATTACTGCTGTAGTCAAAATACTGTGTTACCTTTTAAGGTATTTCACAGCAGATTCTAAATGAACCAGCCTATAAAAACAGAGAATGTTTCACAGAAAATAATAAACCCATTCCTATAGATTTTTTTATACTCTTCATGATATCTGTGTGTGGTGTTTGGCTTGCTGCATGGTACCTTCAGCAATTGCTTGCTCAAAAATAAGGCTATACATGCAATTCATACCAAGATATCTCTGTTCATCATTATTTCTTCCCCGCTGCTGGACATTCAGTACCACTGCAATCTACATAATATCAATTTGAATGAAAGCCCATAGCATTTTATTTATAAAACTATTTTCATACATAAAACATTACCAAAAAAATGCCAGTAGAAAAATACCTTTCATACTAATTATCATTTTTTTTCTTAATTGTTTATAGAAAAAAAAAAACATCTCACATCCACCCTCTTTCTCTCTCTCTCATTGTGACTTGCTTTCTCTCTATTTTTCTTTAATTGTCTGAATATCTTAAATTTGTCCATTAGTAATTTTGTGTTTTTATTTTAAGGATTCATGTTTTACATTTCAAATATCCTAGTCCTTTTGTATTAAAAACAGCTTTGTGGAGAAAAAGGATCCCTCATTTGAACCCTAACTGACACAAGACCCTGGTTATTGTCATGTACTACTTTATACTAACACAGAAGTGAATTTGCATTTAATTTGTAAATGAATGAGAAATGTTTTCCTGTGGTTATTTCAGTCAAAATCCCAAGATTTCTCACAACCTATAAAAGGCAGAGCCTACATCTGGAGTTCAACAGCCATGGATGTACTACAATTTATTATAAACTCTCTTGTGTTACTCTAACATAATACATTAGCAGGATAGCACAGCTTCATTTTTGTGAGATGCAGACCATTTGCAGCTGGTTATGAGGCCAGATTCTTGCAGTACTACTAATCTGATATAGAATGCTTTCATAACTTAAGCCACCAATATCTTCACTAACAAAAAGACGTGCTCTAGATAGGGTATTTTCCCTGGTTTTAGTCACAGGTGCTTCTGAGTGTCGGCCTGTTCCTGTCCTCTTCCAGAACTGGAGGTGTTCATTATGCTTTCCTCTCCTGTGTTAAGGGCATGGAGTATGGGACTGCAGTCTGACATAAACCAGCACCTCCCAAAAGCCCTGTCACACAACTGTTCAAAATTACTGTCACTCCCTGTAGGGAAGAGAAATTTCCAGTAGGAACACAGTGCCACGGTTTTCCTCGGTAGCTTTACATGTGTACAGAGTAGCATTACACTGATATGATCAAAAAGGTTGCAGCATTATAAATAAAAACAGAAAAGATGCAGAAATATTTGTAAAAGTGCCAAAAGGGCACTTTAGATATACTCAGATGTACTCAATCTGTATGTGAATTAACAACTCATTTTCAAGACGCCCTCTTATCTATCTGCACAAGGGAAACAGAAACATGTGTGGCTTTATTGTTGGGTTAGCTGAGGTCACAAAAAACCCCAAACGGTGCAGCCCTACATGCTGAATACAGGTCTCTTGAATTCCTGTAAAAAAGTGTTCAGCAATGCCACAGCAGAGGCAATAATGGGTGGTGCAAGATGAAAAACAACAAAACCGAACAACAGAGGGAGGGGCTGAGCATGGTACCCATCTTTCAAGGCACAGCTAAGAGATGACACTTAGACATCATCATCGACTGGGATAAAGTGCAAGGTTCAAAGCAAGTTTTTTTTTACTTCAGCAGACAAAACGATGCTCCCAGTGGGTAGATGCCATGGAGGAAGGCCAGGAGAGAGCATGCTGGAGACAAGATGACACATACGAGCTGAAATGAGAGACTAAGATGCGGGAAGAGACCGGTCAGGGCAGTGCTGCAGGGGGCAGGAAAGAAGAGGGAGCACCAGAATCAGAAGACACATGATCCAGAAAAAACCCTTAAAGTGTAGGGATTAATTTGAACCTGTGAACTTCAACAGACAATATTGTTTAGTTTACAGATGACTGAATGCATATATCTATTAATTCTGGTCAGAAAGGTATCACTTGAATCTGTGCTATTTGTAGAAAAATGCTGAGAAAATATAAACCACTGGTAGGTGAATGTTAAACTCAAAGCATTAAAAGACAGAAAATCAAAGTACTTCCAACCAAATGGTACCAGCTTCTGTTTTAAGCAAAACATAAGCAGCGACTCAGTCTTCCTGCATGAAAACAAAACTGTATCAAAACAATTAAATGTCATTAAAAACCAAATGAATAATACAAATCCAAATAGGTTTTTTTCTCTCAGAATTATTGCAAGCTATTACACTGTTTCCTACTTCTTTGCAGATTGATACTTTTAAGATTTTTGTTTCATGTTTCAATCCAGGACCATGCAGTTCTTGAAAAGTAAAAAGCTCTTTAAAGATGAGAAGGAACATCACTGCTTTTATTTTTTATTTAATTTTTAATTAATTGAGTGGAAGAACTGTTGCCTTTCTGTGTTAAATATAAGTGTTACTTACAGCAAAAGAAATTCACAGAATATTTTCAGAGAGTTCTAATAAGACATGGATGTCACAAAAAGTTTACTCTCACTCAGTAAGATGTAATAACAAATACCTACAGGAGTGTTGAGTGGGCAAATGCAGAAATACTTGCACTCAAAATTCAATACTGTTAAGCTCATCTGTTAAAGTTTCCAAACAAGTAAAACACCAACAAATTACTCTGTAAGAAACATTAAATATTTTATCCTTGTTCAAAGGTTGCCTCACTCTCAAAATCCAAACTATAATTCAAGATGTAAAAATTTGTTGTCTAGAATTATTTCAGAGTATTCTGTGTGAATATCTAGTACTTAATTGAACAACAAAACAATGCTAGGTGATTTTTCATAGATTTTATGGAATTTACTTATTTAAAAAGATGACAGTGAATAAGCCACTTTCAGGAGAGAAAAGTATCTGGATGAAGCAACAAAATATGTTGTGCAAGGAGATGTGGTAAATTTAACTTTTTGCTAAATACACAGTACTTGGAACCTAGCTTTAAAGAGCTATTTGCACAAGACATTTATCTGAATGATGTAAGGGGGAGGATATTCATAATCAACAACCATTCAAGGGAAAATTGCACTTGTGAAGAAAAGGTAGCTCATCAGCAACTCACTTATCAACTCCACGGGCAGATCCTTGCATGCTCCTGTATCAACGGACCCAGACAAATTTTGGGAAGAAGTCAGTCCCTCACCCAAAACAGGTGCCTGTAGTGATAAAGAATATCTATTAAATCAAATGAACTTTGCAATTAAACACCATGCAAAAAAGAAAAATGGTCAAAAGCAACTTCTGATAAGGCAAGTGGAAGCATTAAATCAATGTTTTTTCAGGGTTTTCACATTCTATCATTTATACATTTGTTATTGCATCTCTAAGAAAAAGAAACAGCCGGGAACTTCTGAATGCAGTGTTCAATGGGAAAGAAGTCATACCTGCTATTTAGAATTGTCTTGCTGGGCATTATAAAAAGAAGAAGAGAAAATACAGCCGACAGTCACTACAGCAGAAACCTCAAAGTAAAGCAATAATTATTTGTGAAAATGGTATCAAAAGAATCATATGGATCATAGAGATACATTATAAATTGATCAAACTTGACTGTCCCAATGTCTCCTACTGTGCTTATAATACAGAAATTTTATATATCTTACTTTGATTTTGTGTTTGGAGAAGTCATTTGAATGATAGTAACCATACATTACCGAGTCCCCATCTATGATAGAAAACAGAGAAGTTCTCAGAGCATGAAGAAATAACATCAAAATCTTCATACTGTATGTAACTATGGAGCAGCTGCAGCTATGAGTAACCAGTTATTAATATAAGATACTGGCTCTCTGAAAACATATTTAATCACAAATTATTTGAGCCTGCTTTCCTGAGGGGGGAGGTTAACACTCTTCAACACCATATAAAGATCCATTTTGCAGATGCCATGTTAAAGTGTCTGAAGTTCCTAAAAATCCATACAAAACTGATTAAAAATGTAAGAGTATGTAAATCTGACAGTTGGAAATTTTTCCTACTCCCATTGTGTATACTGACATCTGTTCACTCCTATCTGAGACACGAGTCAGATGTTTTGAAATGGAAAATTGTATGACTCCACAGATTGAGAAAATCCAAGTTACGGGAACTATTTGTAACTGTTGAATACTGCCATAATTTGGAAATATTTAAAACATGCTAAAATCAGAAAAAATAATTTTCTTCTACCTATATTCAATCTATCTCACCTATCACTTGATTTCTTGAAGAATCATATGCATCTGCTGAGGGAGGAAAAGTGCCTGAGCACAGATGTTGTTTTGTCAACTGCAGAAAAAAAATACAACTATAATGTACTCTTGGAGCACTGTTGGGAATAATAATTGCTGCCCCTTTCTCCAGGGCAGTCTAGAACCTCACTACTTGTATCCAGTCCTTCAGGGAAAACTAAAATCACTTTCCCAATAATCTGACAGCAGTAAGGAAAGTCAATGAGCTAAGCATGGATGAAGTATATTTAAACAATAGCTACTTCTTGCCTGAAATACAAAAGAATAGTTTGTTTGCTGATTTTTTTGTTGCTGTTGTTTTGTTGGGTTTTTTAGAACTCAGTCACAAATCAGATTGCAGTGCCTGGACTGGGATGTTTATGACAGACTAATGCCAGTCCAAAACAAATTCAAGCAATCGGGATAGTCTTTCCAAAGTTACTTTGGTTTATTTGAAAACAAGAGTTACAATGCCCAGCTGTGGGCAAGTGTGCAAGCAAGTTGCTCACCTCACCTCCAGAAGGAAAGTTTTATCTGGCCAACAGAGGTTATGAAGATACATTTCTCCCTCAGAAGCTGCTGTGCTAAAAACCTGTCCATGGTGGCTAGAGACGTACTTTTTTACCTTGTGCCCCTTCTGGTCCCCCCCTCACATCACCCCTAGAGAGCCCAGGGTTCTGGTATTTTTAAGGAAACTAACAAAAAAAATCTCAGCATATCAAGCACTATAATTCTGTTTTCTTCACTTTTTTTACAGTTCAGTGGACGTGCAGGCATATACTTCAAAACAAGGCCTTGCTAGTAACACACTCTGTTTTTACAGGTGCTGATACAAGAGGAACATGCAAACTCAGGGCATCAAGAAATATCCATTTTTATAGGTCAGTCAGTTTCAAACATTCACCTTCAATTAATATTCGCCAACCTGAAGAAAATCCAGTTCTTCCCACTTATCTGTTATCTGCTATTTACCACTTTGGAGATGATAATGTACTCGGGGCATGTTCTGAAAAATTATCATATGCACATGGAGATATCTGTGGTCAGAATCAGACCTAAACTGTAGAAACCTAGATGTGGTGTCTACCTGTGAGTTATGCATACGAATTCCCTGTAGAAGCAATGGAGATCTAGTCAATACAGTTAAAGAAATCTGAATCGTAATTCAGATATGTGACTGTAAAAGCCCATTTCATTTCTGAATAGTTCTCCAAAACTAACTCGACCTCTTTTAGGCACTTGTCAGTTCAATCCCTTCACTTAAGTACGGCCACACAGTGCTATCTCTACTGTGTCAGGCCATTGTAGGTGGCTTGTAGTTGCCAGTCCAGAACGATTCAAGCCTCCTGTAGGAGATCTAGAGGGATTCACTATCTGGTTGTAGATTTCTCAACTTATGGTGTCCAGGTACTCATCTAAACTTCTCTCTCTCCTAACATAATCAGGGGTACTTGAGACATTTGCATGAGAATTATAGCACATTGTTGGATACTCAGATTTCCATTTTTGGCCAAGTCCTTAAATTAAGCCACTCTTCCTTTGTGGAATACAGCACTCATTCCCACTCAGAACCTAGAGGGTCACATGTTCCTGGAATCATTGAATGGTTTGGGTTGGAAGGGGCCTCTAAGGTCGTCCAGTTCCAGCCCCCCTTCTATGTGTAGGGAGACTTTTCACCAGAGCAGGGTGCTCACAGCCCCATCTAGCCCACTCTTGAACACTTCCAGGGATGTTCTTTGACACATGTATATTATATTCCATTCACTCAGCTTAATGATAATGTTTTACACAGTGACATAACTGGAATTAATGACCCTCCACTAGACCTGGCTCTCAGCTGCAATGGGCTATAACTGTGACCAATTACAAAGTTTCAAGGCTTTGGAGACAACCAGCAGCCCTGTCTGGCCCTGCCTGGACTCCCTGGGTCCTTCCCAACTCCTGGCCATGGCCCAGGTTCCCATCTAAGCCCAGCCTGGGCCCTCAGCCCTGTCCCTGGCTCAACCCCCCTGGACTTCTCCGATTGAACCCGGACCCGGCTCATGCCTCTGGCCTGCTGCTCTGTGGCCCCAGGATGTTCTACACTGATTATGAATCTGCAGAGACTGTTTGGCCAGCCAGCTCTGCCATTTGAGACACAGTGAGACAGTCAAAACTGAGCTGTACACTAAACGAGAACCCACTCTGAAATGGAGACCATCATCAGACTAGCAGAATCAATCTGCAAGGAGTAAAAAATGAGTGAGGGGTGGTATGCCAAATACTCAGCTAATTCTGTATTGTTATTTATTATTTCCTATCATTCTCACATATACTTTTGTCCTGAATGCTTTATCATAATGAGGCTTCGCACACTTTTAGTGGGCAGTGTTATATGTATGTTACTGCTGTATTTTGGGAGACATCATGTCATTTTACATGGTAGTTGTGAGATAGCGGGGGCAAAAAGATTTCTAGGGTCTGTTTGGGTATTCTTTTCCTTTTGGGTTAGACATTTATAAACAATTTTTCAAAGCCTGATTAAAACATCCCATTTTCCAACTAGCCTGAGGGTAATGCATGGATGAGTGTGCCTATGCTTAATGCTTCTTCCTCTAAAAACTCCGGCGATCGCCACAGATGTGAAATGAAGTCTATCTCAGAGTCAAGTCTTCACATTTCCATTATGAGTAAAATTTTTTAACAAGAACTAGACTACAGTTGTGGAAGCAAGACAGCAAATAAAGTTTGCTTCAGGCTATTTGATAATTAGTTACTGTGAGAATATAAGGGCGGTTTATTAGAGCCATTTTGAAATGGTCAAGGATATCTGTAGCCATTTACTATGGTGGAAGAAGGATGAGGCTGCAGAATTCAATGCAAGTAAATCACACAGTTACATAAAGTTTTACTTAGTTTCTGAAATGGCTAGAAAGAACTACAGAATTTTATGGACAGTTTGTGGCTTTGTTACGGTGGTGGCATTAGAACTCAAAACCTTACATGATTTTGGCAATATCACAATCACTTTGTTCAGGTTCAACAAAACAGGGAACTGGTAAAATGAGTTGGAGAGGATTTTTCCTTTACCTGCTCACTTTAAGCATTCTACAGGATGTAGGTTGATTTGAAAGTTAGGAGGCTCATTTTTCCTCCGTGTGTCTGGTTGGTTGGCTGGCTGGTGGGCTTGTCTTCCCTCCAGGAACTGATCTCTTCGGAAGCCCTGCCGGTTTCAGGCACCCTTCGAGGTGCCTTTTCCACAATGTGAGCACAGGTAACTTCCCCAGCTCCCATCTCCTTTACCAACCACTAGAATGTTTTAAAAACTAAAAGACGGTACTGCAGGGGCAGTGCCTGCCATGGTCTCACCTTCATTACTCCTCAAGATCTGAAGGTTTCTAGTTCCACATAGGACTGCCAGGTATGCAGCAGACTGTGCTTTTAAGGTGCATCAGCAAAAGAAAAGATTGCCCTTAACTAGAAGAAAATATCTCTGAGGATTTAGATTATCATGGACTTGCATTTCAATATGCTCACCAACTTTGATAGAAAGTACTGATGATTCCTACGCATAATTAAAAAACTATGCTTATCTTCAGTTAACCTGTTTGATAAAGAAACCAAAACATTGGCTTTATGGATCATTTGTTGTACTGTAGAATCAGAGATATCTTCAGTTTTGTTTGACAAATTTTGTGAAACGAACTGTCTCACATAATTGTTACCAAAATTACAATGTATATCATTAAATGCATACATTTTTTTCAGTAATTGGGAATTAGTTATCTTACAGCAAGAACACTTATTATTAGTCTGGTGCTAATAGGTCACAAGGGAAAGCATCACACAGGACTTCCGTAATTTTTGAAAGTTTGGAATAAGCTTGAGAGGTAAACCTTTGATTGCAAAAGATTGCAGGCGGGACCACAGAAGCCACAGCTACTTGTTTGGATACTAACATGGCCCAGGAAAGGAGTTTATGCTTCTCTTTGAGACCAGTCATCTTAAAACAACTTTGTTCTGTTAAATTCCTCTATGGAAAAAAAGAAATCAGTGTCCAACCAACTTCACGTGTACAATAACATGCAGAAGTTCTCTTCAGAATCTATCGGTGTATTCTTAAACACAATAAAACTATGCAGAAATATCAGATCCAAAAATAGCTCTGCAAAATCAGTAGCATCATTCTCTAGCAGAATTCAATAAAAGCATAAATCCAGAGGTATGGTGTGAAAGCGCCTCTGTCTTTCTGTTAGTGAATTTTATAAAGTATGTAATTGAAACATGAATGCTCTGCAAAATTTGTGCCATGCATCACATAGTAAGAATATTCAAATTACATTATTAAAGATCTTAACAAGTACCTTGATGCAGAATAAGCTAACCTCTGACAAAAAAGGAAGGTGAAAAAAAATGTTTTCTCTATAAGCCATTCTACCCAGCCATTTTATGGTATGCTTCTAGAATATCCCTCAGAGGCATCTACTACTGGCCGTGTTGGGGGAATCGGAAATGAAATAAGCAGGGCACTGGTCTAATTTGGGATAACACCTGTGCTACTTAGAAAGCCTTTGATGAAAAAATATTTTGCATATCACTGGCATTTAATGTCCTCCTGTCTGTGGGAGTGTGTGTCCCTCAAAATCATTTTATTCAGCTTGCATACGTTCAGATACATAAAACTCTCTTTTTTCCTTGTTGGCAAGAATTTGAAACTCCTACTCTGGGAGGTAGTGTATTCTATGAAGCCATTCTTTTCCTGCTTTTGTAGCTCCTAGGACAGCTTTTTTCCCCAGACAAAGTCAAACATCTAAGTTCCCGTTGTATGGGAATCACTTCTTTTCTGATGCACCAGTGCCAGAGCACAGCCCAGTGTCGGACACAGCACAGCCTGTCGCAATGGAGACAGAGGTTAAACAAGGAGGTTTATTCAGTTCTGTTGGGGAAGAAACACATCCATTAACAACTTGGAGGTATAAAGCAGTCAAAAGGCCCATTTCAAGAATAAGAGTGTCAGTTTTCACAATATTGAACTCGGCAGGTACACAAAGAGTGTCATGTGTCACCAGTGCAATACGATAGCCAAGTGCAGGGGTTGCTCCCTTCAAGTCTCCTAAAGTAGTTCAGGCTTCAGACCCTTTGAAAATATTGCAGATGCAGGCAGAATTGACACAACTGAACCAGTGCCTGGTGAACTGAGAGTAGTTCAGTAAAGTGAGGCTGTCCTCCAGGGAACAAGTGTCCCAGGGTGCAAGTGCCATTGTAGAAACTTATTTCAGGAACAAAACAAGCTGAGCTGCATTTATCTACACTCAATTCTAAGGCTGAGAGTGGAGGACTAGGAGTCAATCACAACCTTCTCAGTGCATCAAAAGCTGTATTTCAATGTTCCAGGCTCTCAAAAACGTGGCAAATTAATTGAGGCCAACGGCCAGCATTTTCTCTAAGTTGAAATGAAATCCCTTTCTAAGCAGATATAGAAGTAAAATAGTAACCACCTTAGCAGACCTCATCTGAATGGTGGGAGAAACAGAGGAGATGAAAGGAAAATTAGGAGGAGGCTGGAGAAAAAGGGAAAGGAGAAACAGATGGTTAGAATGAAGGCTCCAGGGAGGGAAGAGGGTGAAAGAAGGTAGGATGGAAAAGGGAGCTTTAGGACTAGGAGAATCCTCAAAAATTCTGTGCATGTTTCTCATTAAATTCTTGGTTACCCATTTTGACAGGCTGTCATGATAATCATACTAAGTATTGAATATTGTCTTCACTGATCGAGAAATAGTATCAGGCAGAATACAAGTCATATGTGTGTCTAGTAGACTTTTTTCTTTAAAAGAAACCAAAAAGCCCCAGACATCATTGTTTTGAAGCACATTTCGCATTAGCATTAATCAGTCTGGAATTTATTGTAAAGAATCTCAATTTAAACAGTAGTCAGCATATCTCAAAAAATAGTGAATATAAAGACATTTTCCAGGAAGTTATACAACTATTCAAATTTTCTTGGGCAGCACCCAATTTTTTTTCCAGCCAGATCTTCCCTAGCCAGTTCTCACTTACCCTCTCTCTTTGACCTGTATTTTAAAATACTGTCAAAGTGCACAAAGCTTACTTCAAAGTCTTCTTCACTTGTCCTTCTCTTTCTCTGGCTTACCTCCATATGTTACTATCTCCCTTTCACCTTCCCCNCCCCCGCCCCAGTCTCCTCACGTGATATAAGAAATAATTCTTATTTTTTTGATAAATCCATCAGCAACAAGTTGTTAGGGGTGTGCACATATAAATGGCAAAGACACCCCATAAACCCCAACAGATATGACTGCTGTGTTGCCCAAGTTCACTCCCCTGATGACTCAGGGCCAAGATAACCATGTTCCTGTGGATTACTAGGCTGACATTTATTAATACCAGAATAAATATCTGAGGCTGTTTTAATTATATATTTATTTTTTGAATGCCTTGTAAATCTAGTATGTGTATTATCTTGGTCAGACTTTGAAAAGTCATTCCCACAATTAGGGTTAAATTGTTAAAACTCCCTTCCCTGTAACATATTCGAATAAAATTGTCAGTGATGCTGATGACTTATAAAAATGCAGCCATTTTCATTAAGCAGTTAAACTGGAACTGTTTGGTGCTGAACTCTTTTGGAAAACTATACCAAAAACATATCTGTGTTTTCAGTGTTGCCCTCTCTTGTTTTATTTGTTATTATACTGCCAGTGAATAACATCATTATCACTCTACTCATACTAGAGCATTTTCATATTTTTACATTTTGATTAGAATACCTTTGGCCTAATTAAAAATGTGAAATCAGGATGGATGATAGCAGCCCTAGAACCACACTTCAAACACTGTTACAGGCATTTCAGGAAGGGGTCAGAAAAAAAAAAAACTACAGCTCATTAACCTGAGGCTATGAGTGATCTACCAACCATACAGAAAATTGGCAGCCCTTCTGTATTTTTTCCTCAAGGAACCTGTGTATTAAACCAATTGTTAAATATAGCAAACAGACTGTCAGTCCAGTCAGACTATTTTTTGCACATGTAAAATAATGGGATTATTTGTATTTCATTGAAATGCTATACATATACGTTTTACAAACGTGCAAGTACTTACATGCTTCATAGAAAATCTTCAATACTGGCCTGAGATTTTAAAGGAGCCAGTCTACTATAAACTGTCTAGTTAGAGAAAAAATACAGATATCTTATTTATAAGGGAGAAATAAGCTAAAATTCATATTGAAAGCTTTTTGATGGCTAATTCTTAGTGTGGAGTTGTTTTTTTATATGAAAACATTCTTCAGAAGTATACTTAAGTGTTTGGAATAGGAATGAAAAATCTTTTTGTGTTCATTAGTTTATGTCACACTTTTCTTTCTCATGTACACATATGTATAAAGACTGTGACATTCTTCTCTTTTCCTAAATTATATTTTTTGAAGTTAAAAGCTTTTGTGATGGTCAAAAATTGCTGAGTGAGATTTGTTCAATACTAACTGATATTATTCCTTACTATTCTCATTAAAAATTGGTGATGCAGCACAATGACTTTGTTGGCAACAATGAAGATGATTTCATTCTATTCCCTGATTGGAATTTTTAGATTGTACCAATCCACTGTCCACATCCTTTTTGAGATATAATGTGAAATTACCATAACAAAGGA
Source organism: Oreocharis arfaki (assembly GCA_013398015.1). Taxonomy (NCBI): domain Eukaryota; kingdom Metazoa; phylum Chordata; class Aves; order Passeriformes; family Paramythiidae; genus Oreocharis; species Oreocharis arfaki. The sequence goes on along the minus strand of VZRR01010568.1, from coordinate 167,667 downwards.
GAACACTATATGCACAGAGAATATTGCTATAAGAAGAAACTGAAAAGAGCGTATAAAATAATCTGTGACTGGAGAAGAATGGGAGGTGGGAGAATGACGGAAATAGAAGAATTAATTTTATCTAACTTCATTTATAGAACAGATAGGCCTATAGTCTAATTTAGTTGTCTGTTTTCCTCCATCTCCTAACCAAAATAGTTACAGCAGTTTAAAATTTTTGCCTGCAATGGTTTACACGAAGACTCATTTCAAACCCGGAGTGGATTTTGTTGTCATTATTGAGTTTAATTATTTGTAGCATGCTAACACCAAAATAAGCCATGTGAAATAGAAACTGGTGATAGCTTCTGTGAATAAATTTAAGAAGAACTAGCCTCTGCAGAAGACATGTCCAATCTCCTGGTCGGAATTAGTCCCAAAATTCTAGAATCTTCTTACAGATATTTCTTATGCCAAAGAGTATTTTCAATATTGTATAACTGAGGATGGGTAACTTGAATTACTTACTATAGACACTTATAAAATTTCTGAAAATCAGATCATGTATTGAGCACTAATTTTTACTTTTTCTCCCCCTCTCTAATTTAGAATTGCAGTAGACATTATGTTTAAAAATACTATCTGGCTTTGAGTAATGAAAAATGGAAAAATTCCTAATGTTTAAAAGAAAAGTTTTAGAAATGCAAATTGAAAACAACATCTACAGTTCAAATGTTTGTAGTATAGGAAAAGAAGATTACAAAATTTAACAAGTATGCATTTATTTGCATCATACTGCTCAGAAAAAAAAGTTGATTTTTTTAGGATTATTCACATACTTAAAGCCAAGTGTATCTTCTTGTGCTTCACCAACCATGTGAATTTTAACAAGAGCAAATACTGTATTTTGCACCTTGGACAGGGCAACCCTGGATGTATGAATGGATTGGGGAATGAGATGCTGGAGAGCAGTGCCACGGAAAGGGACCTGGGGATCCTGGTGGACAGGAAGTTGAATCTGAGTCAGCAGTGCCCTGGCAGCCAGGAGGGCCCAGCATGTCCTGGGGTGCATCAGGCACAGCACCAGCAGCTGGGCAAGGGAGGGGTTTCTCCCACTGATCTGCACTGGGGCAGCCTCACCTTGAATTCTTGGGCACCACAATATAATAAGGATATAAAACTTCTAGAAAGTATCCGAAGGAGTGCCACAAGTTTGCTGAAGGGCCTTGAGGAGAAGCCTTATGAGGCGTGTCTGAGGTCACTTGGTTTGTTCAGCCTGGAGAAGGTAGACTGAAGAGAGACTTCANTCAGCAGTGCCCTGGCAGCCAGGAGGGCCCAGCATGTCCTGGGGTGCATCAGGCACAGCACCAGCAGCTGGGCAAGGGAGGGGTTTCTCCCACTGATCTGCACTGGGGCAGCCTCACCTTGAATTCTTGGGCATCACAATATAATGAGGATATAAAACTTCTAGAAAGTATCCGAAGGAGTGCCACAAGTTTGCTGAAGGGCCTTGGGGAGAAGCCTTATGAGGAGTGTCTGAGGTCACTTGGTTTGTTCAGCCTGGAGAAGGTAGACTGAAGAGAGACTTCATTGTGGCCTACAGCTTCTTCAGGGCAGAAAGCAGAGGGGCAGGCATGGATCACTTCTCTGTGGTGACGAGTGACAGGACCCGAGAGAATGGAAGAGTGTTAGAAGAGGTTTAGGTTGGCTATTAGAAAAATGTTCTTCCCCCAGAGGGTGGTTGGGCACTGGAACAGGCTCCCCAGGGAAGCAGTTACAGCACCAAACCTGACAAAGTTCAAGAATCGTTTGGACAACACTCTCAGGCACATGGTGTCACACTTGAGGCTGTCCTGTGCGGGACCAGGAGTTAGACTTTTTGATCCCTCTGGGTCCCTTCCAACTTAAGATACTGTACAATCTCTGCTTCTAAAAATTCAGTGATCAGAGCTAGTAAGACTGAACTTTTGTTACATAGTCATCCTTCCCCTCCCACCAAGCAAATGAACATTTAACACCTCTGTGGCTGTTTTCAGTTTTAGTCAAAGACTTACATCCCAGAGGAATCCCTGCTGCTTCAGTGTATGCCATATCCATTGATCGATCACAAATAGGTGGTGCCATACATCTGATTTTATTCCAAACAGCTAAATCATGAGTGCAACCAAATCAAAGCAAAACTTTCTCTGCCCTCAACGGCTGAAGAATTTGGATTTAAATAAAATCAGTTGGCAAACAGCAGCAAGGGAGGTTGCTGTCACATTCTCTTCAATCCTTACTTGTGTTACCAGTTTATCTTTAATGTATTTTCCTCTTTATTTTTAAAAGTAAAAACACATACATATAATGGAGATGATGAGATACAGTTGTGGTTTGAGTTGTGAATAATCTAATTCAAGTTATGAATTATCTTTATTTAAATCTTTCCAGGATTATTATACAAAGAAAACTGGATTACTGCTTCAAGGTCAGAATTCTTTTTAATTGATCTTAGAAAAATTCCATTGTAGCTATAATAAAGAGTTCATTATGTTTTGAAGTGGGTTTTTTTCCACAATACCCTTCATTCTTAACTGTAGCCCAGCATTAACAAATAGGCAAACTAGATAATCTTTCATCTATGAACTGGTATCCTAAATATTTACCCAGAATTCTTAGTTCCTTCTAGTTTAGTATATGACAAGGTGATCTAAGAAAACGTATAAAGTGGCTGGTGAAAGAAAATCTATCAAATGCAGTGTATATTATTTTCATCTTCATAATCTTTCTATCCAACATTGATAAAGCTAAAGCAAGGCTTAATATCAGATAGGTTTTAAAAAGACTCTTTACACATTACTTATTACTTGCACTTAAATAGTCAAACTGGGCACACAACAACAAATGAATCATAAAATGGCACTTTTAAAGATTACAAACAGCCTTCCAATGTCAGTGTAATTTTCCCTACAGCTGAAATAGCATAGCCATTCTACATTCCTTTCCATAGGGCTGACAAGGTTGCTTCGGTCCAGAACCACCAAATTATTTAAAATCCTTTGATCATCCAGGACCATCTAAAGAAAGAGTTAACATAGCCAGATTTCTCTAACATGACGTTTTAATCCAAGTCAAGACTAGTGGGCGCTTGTAAAGTAAGAGTAAGCAACCTAAGCCACATTTAGTAAACCAAAAAGCTAAGAAAATCATCCAGAAATCTTACATTCAAGAGTACATCAAAGACCCAAATCTGCCACAGACTATTCCAGTCGTGGCCTGCATTGTCTTCAACCTATTTTATACAGAAAAGACAGAAGCACTGTGTAAAGTCACGGATGGCTTGACAATACATACAGATATTATGCCTAAAATGGAAGTCTTCCTTCCTTCCTTCCTTCCTTCCTTCCTTCCTTCCTTCCCTCCTTCCTTCCTTCCTTCCTTCCTTCCTTCCCTCCTTCCCTCCTTCCCTCCTTCCCTGCTTCCTCCCTCAGTCTCATGAAGCAGAACACCTAAAGACTCCACCTGTGTGCCTTGTAAAAGCTTTTTGTCCATGTGTGAACACTATAATGCATCAAGAAATATAAGTACCAGCTCTCTCTTTAAGGTTAGCTCTGCAAATCAAGGCAAAACAATATATAATTTCTTTTTCTACTGAAGGAGGTATACAAGGACTCTGTATATGCAGAAACAAATAAGAGTAAAGGCCTGCCATTTCCATGATAATGTAAATGGAATCAATGTTACCAAAGGTCTCAGACTGTTACAATGGACCACTTAAATCCCAAGACGGTGGGATAAAATGCACACATAGGGTTATGTTTTCATTTATACCAATTTGAAAGCATAATAACAGCAATGTAATTTGTCAAATAAATATTGTAACCAAAAGAAGTTTCAAGTGCTTCGTCCTCATCAATTATAACAAATACCTAAACCTATTGCAAACTCTTAAATATTGAATACTTTTCCTCATATCGGTTTAGACAGAAATAGAAAAGTTTTAACAAACCCTGATGTTATCAAGTAGTTTGCATCTCATTTTGTCTATTTCCTTCCTTGAGAGTGCAATAGAAATAATTACCTGGATTTTGATTAACTGCTTGAAAAATCAACAGCTGTTTTTTCTCAGCCACTTAAACCTTTCATTCTTGACCTAGATTTAGCAAGCAACACAGACAATAGAAAGGTTTTTCCTCAGGAAAATTCAACCTGTAGTATATTTATGACAATGGGAAAAGATTGTCTATAGCAATTTGGATTTAAAGAGATTGTCTGTTTTCCTAAACCCCTTTTTCTTCCCCCCACAACATTAAGACCAATTATATTATCAACAAAATAGCAAGCTATCTGTGTAGTTTGAATCAGCTGAGAAAAATACAGATTCATCACAGATTTTTAAATTCATCTCAACTCTACCCCCAAGAAAGCCTGTTTTTCCCAACCTGTTCATTCTGTTAACAGAGTCTGGCACTGGAATTTTATTTTTTGTGGTGCTTAGTTGATGTATAGGAGTCAATGTATATGTATACGATGTGAAACTAGCCATTTTCCAGATTAGAGATCGTGCTGGCAAAAAGTGACATCATATAACATGTGTGACTGGCAATGGACTTGGAGGCTGACATGGGATCACCAATCTGATTTACACATTATTATTACAGTTTGAAATAAGGGCCAATACGCAGCCCACTTCACCCCTTCTCTTTTCTTTGCCATGTCCCTGCAGTATTTTATTTAAATCACATTAATATTTAATGCAAGCACCTCATAATTTACTGTTTATTATGCTTGAGGACAAGCCCATAGTTGAGATGCATTGTTCAGAGTCATTAATAGATATTTCTGTGAGTTTTTTCAAAAACATCTTAGCAAGTTTTGGTCTGAAATAGACGGATATTGTAGGACCAGGCAGATTCTGCTGCACTGAATCAATGTACAAATGGCTGTCCTTGCACGAAACAGAAGGGATGAAGGCCTACAGAGATCAGTTAAAGAACATCATCAAATATTCTCTCACACTTGTAAATCCAAAAGACAGTCTTAATGTTGAAAAGCTTTTGACAACATTCAGTCTTGGATGAAGTCAGGTTTTTTTATATTTTATTTAGAAGAGAGCATTTCCCATCGGCAAAAGACAGAGAGAACAGAAGGTTTCTGTGACCGATGGAACAGATCATTTGGAAAGTGCATATTTGGACAGATGCAGTAGGTAATTTGGAGATGAAACCAAATAAATGTACTCAGGGTGTTTTCTGAAGAAATCTAGCCACTTGGAAAAAAAACCAGAACACCAGGAGGAATATGAGGTAGATAAAGCTGATCTTTAAATTCATTCTACTGTCTTTTTGAATCAGATTAATCCACGATTTTGAGGTCTGTCCAAAAGAGAAGAAGATTGACATCCTTTCAGTAGACGTTATTAAAAAAAAAAAGAAACACCTGGAAATCTTTTCAGGTATATGTTCAAGATGATACAAGAAGTTCAGTTTAGATCATAGCAATTGAGAGAAAATTTTCAGAGCTGGCAATTCACCTCTTTACTGCTCAGTCTTCTCATCTTTAAAATGAGAGTAGAGAGCAGCATTTAGCTTGTGACAAACATAAAAATGGAGTTATACATGTTTTCAATGAGAGCAGCCAGGTAAGTATGAATGATTGCGTCAGTTTTACAGATGCAGTAACTGAAGCTGAGAAATGTTTTGGTAAGTTGAAAATAGTGAAAAGGAAAGTGGATTTGTCTCTCTGTGGTAAATTCTTGTAGTGGTCATGGTAGTAAAATGAGACTGCCCCCTCCAACAATTCAATTTTTATCTTTCTTAAAGAAATGAAAAACTGTTTTGTTCCTTCTCTGGCTCTTGCTTCACATTTTAAGGCATTTTTCGTGCTCATTGTACTGGTCTCTAAATTTATTCTCTCTGGCAATTTATGATGATTTTGACTCTTTATGCACAAACCAGAGGAAAATGTTGAATTTTTTTTGTAAGTTCCAGTGATTTTGAAGTATTGAGGACAGCACAAATACGTTTGTACTGGTAAACTGCAAACATGACGTGGAAATCCTAGAGAGTGTGTGTGGAGTGTGAGTAATACCAACGTATCTTTTTCTAGCAAAGTGTATTTTATCACCAGAGGGACACTTTAAAATCAAACCTTTCAAAATTTTCAGATATTTCAGTGGCATGCACATTTATGGCTAGCAATTAAACACACAAATTATGGATAGAATGCAATTGGAAGTGAAAATCTAAAAAGTCTGCACTGATCTAAAAAGACAGCCTGATGCAAAGCATCATCTCCCAAAGGCCCTTATGTCTACGTAGTTTTGAAACATACACTAAACCAGCTGCCAAACCTGGCTTTTAAATAGAGGCTACAAAAAAGGTGTTCTGCATTTTCAGTGCATGCCACTTTACAAAGGAGAGAAGAACTGTCTGGCTGCCATATAGTACAGCAAAAGGGAGCCAGCTTGCAAGTGATTAGAATAATGAAACTGGAAAGGATTAGCTACATTATCCAAACATGAAGCAATAGGCTAGTCAAACTAATCCCTGAGGAATAGTTAAAGGAAACAAATGACATGATAGACATAAGGTTACTTCTCGGTAAAATAGCATTAGAACATGCTGCTCGCATATTTTCTGAAAGCATGTGCAAGATATGCAAGCAGGGAGAAGGTAAGCCGATGTGTCTGTGTGACAATATTGAGCTACTTTTATTTCAGATTCTGCATCTTATCTGACTTTTAAAAATAATTAAAGTGTTATTAGACTGACTGATATCAATGGAACATCCACATCCTGTGGAGTCCTTAATTGCAGGAAAAGAAGGGTAATGATCCAGATTTTAATATGACTGTGTCTATTGTGCCCTGTTGGATGGATTCATTATGCAATGAGTGAATATTTTTCCTCATATTTAATTATTTTGAAACTGTAAGAAGTAATTCCAGTGCTAATCGCAACATTTCTATTTTAGAAGAACAACTCAGTCCCAAATATTTTTTCTTTCATAAAAACTCATCACATGAGGAAATGGTGCCCCAGCTCTATATTTATGTATTTCCAGGTTTCTTCTCATACAGAAATTTGACTTATAAATTATTGTTAGACTTATTAACGTCAAAAACCATGAAAATAAGGCATGTATCTGGTATTTCTTGAAGACCTAATTGAAATTCCACAAGGGTAAAAGAGAGTCCTTCCAAATTCGTATATATGTCACAACTGGGAATGCGAAGTAGGGGTAAGGGCTGCATTCCCACTGAAGTTACCAAGTATACATGGAAGGCCTTAGACTTAGGGCAAACCAAAACTAAGTTGTGACTAATCATCCTTTAGATGACTTCAGGATGCACTGCAGGTGTAGTCTTTAACCTGGGAGGGAGAAGGGCTCTGGCAGAGCTGTAGACCTCTACTCAACACGCCTCTTGAATGAACCAACTCACTCACATTCACTCATCTCATGTAATGAGCCCAAATGGCCATCTTTCTTGGCCTTCAAGCCAAGCACAATAAAACACTCATAATACAGTTCTTGACTGCAGAAGGGAGTTTCAGGGAACATGGAATATCAAGTACTATGCTGTACCAGAGTCCTCAGTGGTTTACAGTATTTCTGGCTGTATTTCTGATAGGATGGGATATTTCTGATAAGATAGGATATTCTGAAGGATATCAGAGTTCTTCGATGGATGATTATGAATTACTCTGCCTAAGAAGTTTCTTAACCATGATCAATTAGTTACTGGCTTCTGTGCTGTCACTTGAGGGTGCACAATTTTACCACATTTTTCCTCAGTTTAATGAGGTGCTGAGTATTCTCATTGTTCATATTCAAATCTCATCTTGTTAAAGATCCAATAATCAATTGACTTCAATGACGTTCCTTGACAATGATTTCACCAGGTTAATTGTATGTGCTATCTAAAAAGTATTTCCTTTCACTTTTTATTAGCTGCTTTATAAAAGTATTTTTTGTAACCTTTTAAGAAGAGCTGAATTTGGGAAGAGCTTATCAGGTTCTGAAGGAGTGTAATCATCCATTCCTAACCAAGTGATATATTAGATCATTTATTTGTGGCAAGACAGACATTTCAATAGTGCTTATTGTTTCCCATAATGAAAGGTTTAAATCTTCCTTTAGGTTCCTCTGAAATTTAATTTTTGTGGATGGAGACAAGCCAGTTTGCGTAAGACTTTTTTTTGTCAGGGCTTCAGAAATCTCAAACTATTAATTATATTTTTCCACTCTCTAGCTCTGTGTTGTGAAAAAAAAGAGGTGGAGGAAATCAAGTACAATAGAAGCTTTCATGCACCTCACCTTTAAAAACAATAAATTCCTTCCCTTTTGCAGGATTATTTATTGAGCTGTTTAGTCACTGAAAAGGGATTTTATCATACACTCTACACCACTCATGAAAACTGCATCCTATTGTATTTATGAATTTACATTCGGTAGAACTGCACAATACAAGTGAAACATTTCTGTCCTTGACCAAGTTAACCCCAGAAATGCCCTTTCTACAGGAGAACTAAGGTTCCCTGGATGTGTGTTAAAAGCCAGAGTGACTACTGTGTGAATCCCTTCTACCTAGATTTAAGAGGTTTTTTGCAGGGGAATATAGCTTACCTTAATTAGGAACACCACTATGTCACTGAAATTTATTTATTGTCAGTACAATATATTTATACTTAATTTAAATAGTTGATATAATTGGTATAGAGTAATAGAAGTCTTTATCCTGCAGTCCTTAGATAGCATTCACACTATCAAACAGTACAGCTTCCATGGCTGTAACACCATACTTCCTTCCTGCTGTTGAGTTTTCAGCCCAGGAAAATATGTGCTTTCTGTTCTCATCTCCAATGCATTTGGAGGTCAGGGACAAAGGCCTGAACAAAATTTTCTCTGAGAAAATCAATAATGATTTATGATATCTGACTTCAAAAAATGTTGTTTCATAAAAGTGATAGACAATAAAGCACTAATCTACTAAGACGACTCTGGGTTCCAGTTCACCTTTTATTTTATTTTCCGGCAGCCAAAGTGCTATACGGCGAAACAGCTATTGGGTTCTCTGGAGAAGTTGTCTCATTTTTCAAACACACTGAATTCATCAGCAAGCTGGCAATTTCACAACGTGTTATGAAATTATTCAGAAAATACTATTGGAATATTCAGAAAATGTTACTCATTCAGCTTCACTGCTCAGATCCTGGAAGGCAAAGTAATTTGACTCCAAAACTTTAAAAAGAAATCTAATGATACATAAACTAATCTCAGGATTTGAAGGCACAAGTCATGATTTTTACACCGTTCAGTCTGACAGTGCTGCTATTAGTGGTGTACAGTGGGCAAGGGAGCAGGTGTTTAAGAAGATTGCAAACAGCAATATTTTTTCTTCTTCCACCTGAAAGGAGAGTGGTTTATACAGAGAAGACTGCCTGGGTAGTTCCTCATAAAATTTCATAAAAGTTTTTATTCCCTAAAGAACTGGGTTTATTCACAATTCAGACCTAGGCATGAATGAGTCATTGCTGCCCACAAACTGCAGAGAACCAGGAAATTCATTCATCGGTTGCCTCTGCTAAAAAGCTTGCCAGGAGTACTTTGGCCCACAAATATGTACATCTGTGTTTGTTTGAATGTACATGACCCAGCCTGTATCTTTATAGCTGCTCTCCTCAGGATTGCATTCCACACTCCCCATGTCCTCTCCAGGCTACTATTTTCCTCAGTTTTACAGTGGAATATATGCAGGGGTGAACAAGCTAGCTCTGCGTTAATAAGGGCAGGACTAATTAGCCTAGGAGCAGCATTATTTTGTTAGAATTATATCACTTGCAAGATTCATATCCACTTCTTTCCAGTGCCAATCCATGACTTACAGAGATACTTTTGGTACCTTGGTGTGGCAAAATGCATCATTGTTGCCATTCTTTCACACATCTGCAATAGACCTTTCATAAAAGGAAACACTCACAGGTTGCTGCAGTGGTTTGTCAAGTTCTGGCACAGTGCCTGACTCCTCACTCTCTCCCCCAGTAAGAAAAGAAAGAAGCTGCTTCTTTCTTTCATATTGGAAGAAAGATGCATGACTCATTTTTCTGGGTGTCTGACTGTAATGTAGGTGCTTTTTACCAGCTGTTCAGCTGGCTCAGGGGTAAAACTGAGCACATTGGTGTCACTCCATTCTCCTTGTGTTTAAGTGTGGACTCTGACTGGACTGAAGGATCTGCTGAACTGGCAGGTTGTGCTAGGGGTAGCACACTGTCCCTCTGTCCTCTTAAAGGCTGGTCCTTCAAGTGTGAAAGTGTTTCAGTGCTGACCACAGCTCACTTTGTCAGTTATTAAAGCAAATACTTTCCCATTTCATGTCACTTTTTCATGCTAACCAGCACAATGAATTTGAAGCAGCGAGCCTCCTCTGACACTGACAACAGACACATAAAATAGGATCACGATTCATTACAAGGTAGCACTGATCTGCCTTGTTTCCCTAATTCTCCTTTTCACATATGCTCTTTAGGTGCCAGATAAAAGCAGGTATAATTCCATAAACTGTAAATATTTTGCCAGAGTGTTGCAACTCCACATTCAGAAGCCTTCACAAAACTTTCTATGACTGTACCACATGATCTTATCAAAATTCTTGTCATGAAGATAAGCAGTGTTCATAGGTGTGTGTATTTATTGTATAATAAAACAAATTAGCATTACTGCTCTTGCCTGTGTTCACACCTTTAATTTTAGTTTTATAAACTAAATCTTTCCTGAGAGCAAGGAAGCATAGCCTCCTTATCTTTCTCATAAAATCTGAAAGTCATGTGAGGCTCATGATCTACCTTTAAATAATAGACTCATTCCCCGACTGAGACAGGCATTTTACATTTTCTTTATGTATTATGCCAATGCAACATATTAAAACATCCATGAAGACATGTTGTTTCTATGTAAAATTTCTAAGAGGTAAACACTGGGTAAATTTCTGGGGATATTGATAATGTTTCCCTGATATAATGGTATCTGGTTACTTATGTCATGAGCTAGATACCTCCAAATCAGTACAGAAAGTCTCCCAAAAGAGGTCTAAGTTAGTAATCTGATGCTTTCATTTTTAAACTATTTTTGACTACATTTATATCTAAGAGACTGATTCACAGTTCTTGGAACAGGTGATGCTTTAACATGTGCAATCTTTTTCTCAAGCAGCCGTTATTGTTAACCTGTTATTATAGGTTACACAGCAAATAATGCCTATACTTAAGACTGACTAACAATCTCCACAATAAAACTCTTGCTCATTATATTGTTAGACTTAAACTGTTCAGGATGAACAGAAGTTTCTTATGCCAGACAGCTGTCTTAGGTTCTGTGTTTTGGGAAAATTTCATATGCAAAAGGTTCTTTCAAAGCAAGTCTTTCCAAGCAAGAAGTTAAGAAAAAAAAATCTACTGTTTTGCACACCAGGAATCTTCACTGGAAAAAGATGTCCTCTGACTATTGGTAAATAGAGCAATGAGAAATCAGGAAAAAGTACAGATTGTGCATTAAATACAATCATACTGCGCAACGTAGACAGCTTTGATGCCATGGCAGGTCTTTTGGAAATCTGGTATTTCAGTTGCCTGTCTATGGCATCTCTTTGGAGTGAAATGTGGCTCCTGTCTGGCTCACACATTTGGTTTCCTTCCCAGTGAGAGCAAAAGGCGTGAGACTGGTGTCAGCCATGCTCACTGGGACAGAGAGGGTTGCACCATGAGGGCAGCCAAGATGGGTGCCATGGGTGACAGCCAGGCTGGCAGGTAAGTGCCATGCCACTTGCCCGACTGAGAGAGTAGGGCAGGGCTGGCAACGGGGTCCGAGGTCAGTCTCAGCCCAGGGATCACAGTCACTCGGGATCAGGAGTGGCTGTGTCACCACGTGGCTGTGGTGCTGCTCTAAGCAGAGTGGGAAGCCTTTGAAAAGGCCCCTTGCAGCACTTCCTCCTCCTGGCTTTGACCAAGGCGTGGGAGTTGATCTGACCACTGGCAGGCAAAGCTCTCAGAGAAGGAAAGAGGCCACTGACCCAGCAGGTACACTCAGAGCCTTGCCAATGTTCTGCCTAACCTCAAAGAGGAGGTGAATGTAACCACCAGGCTCCCAACCACACCTGGGAGCTTGAACAACTCCCAGTGCCACCTACAAGGGTCCTCTTGAAGTGTCATGCCTCAGTGAAGTCACTCTTAGACTTCCCTTGCCTTTGGATGCTCTGTGGCTCTGGGGTTTCCCCCTTGCCACTCCACTCACCCTTCTGCAAGCACAGACACAAGCACTGCCAGCAGACACTATTTCCTTCTGCAGTGTTTAGTCATCTATACCTGTGTCTTCTGCCTGCCCCACTATCCCAGGAACGTGCTTGGTTCTTAGTGAAAACCACAAATTCCACTTAAAAAGTGAGGGGTTTTTTTCACACAGAGGTGAGGCAAGAAAATGAACTTGCTGAAGAAACTTGAAGGCATATAAGAAAGAGGCAAGGGTTCAAAGAAAGGAAAAGACTGTTATATTGATAAGGCACTTAGAAATGCCTTTGGAAAATTGCTTCCTGCCAGAATGCCTGTATGGGGCTAGAGAAGTCACTTCAGCTTTTTACAGCTGACTGCTGAATATACTCCCCATTTTGCATGTAATCTACTTGATAGCTTTCACATTTATAGAAGTGTTTGGTCTCACAAACATTATTGTTTCTGATTTTGAGGCCATAAGTAACATGGCATAAAAGTATGTAAAGTGATCATAAATGTCCTGTGAAACTGGGATCTAAGCACCTCATTCTGGAACCCAAAATTCATGGACAGTTGGCTCCTTAACCTAAATCTTCCATTGTTTAATTTATTCTTTTTTCTAAGGGTAAAAATAGTACCACTCCATGGCAGTATTTTTAAAGCTTAATTACACTAGATCTGTGGAACACTGGTAAATGTTTTAAGGAAAACATTTTATAAGAAATGAATTTCATTGAGAAATTAATGTTTCATAGCAAAATTTATAATTCTCTACTCAATTCTGGTTTAGTGACAGGCTACCGATAAGGCTGGTGTCACACACTCCTTGGAGATACAAAGACAACCTGAATGAACAAAAGACTAAGCTGATGAGGCAACTTGGTAAAGTGAGTTACACAACTTTGTATACTAATCCAGACCTGTCATGTTCTCCTTTCCTAGTCTATTAAATCCTTTTTACTTGGTCAGAGATGAAGAAGACATTTTGGGAGAGGAAAATGATTAAGGCAGTAAGTTGGGTCCTATTAAATCCAAACCACTGTATTTTTTACAAATATTTAACCTCTGATTTTTTACTGGTGCTTATTTTCGATTAGCCCACCAGCAGAATACCATAGGATAGTTTGTCTTGAATTACACCCTTAAAGGACTTCTAGATACGCAAAAGTACATTGCATCTAGCATCCTCAGAAACCAGACTCACCAGAAGACATAGAGGAAGTTGGAGGTTACACTGCAGTTCTAGGACTAAAAGAGAGACAAGGCCTAAATCATAGGGAAGTGAAAGAGTCATCTGGGTAAGTTTCATTCTCACTGTGAGAACCAAAATTTAGACAGGTCCAAATTGTCTGGTCAGGAACTTTACTCTAATTTTCATCCATTCTAGATTTCCTCTTGTCACTCTGTTGACCACAACTTAAGCCTAGTATTGGCAATGGTGATAATAGTGCTACCTTAGTTTGCTAATATCACTCTATCTATTAATGTTATAGTTTGAAGTTCTTGGCCTTGATTTGTCAAACAATCAAAAGTTACTTTAACTTTTAGCTTGTTTATGTTTCTCAAAGCTGGTTAATAAATGTTAAGCAAGCACTTAATGTTAGCCTAGATTTATCTTTAGATGCCTCGCCGACTCAGGTCCTAAACAATGATACCAAATGACTGTCCTAGGTTATCTAGGGTGTTATAAGTGTCTTTCTTATTGTTGCTTGTTAATCTTTCTTATGCTTTGTTTGCTTCTTTCTTTTCCCTTGCAAAGCTCTGTATCCTGGAGCTTACACTGTTTTTCTATATCACGATTGGTTCATTGTTTATTTAGTTAGGCTATTGTCTAAGCTATATTAAAATTGTCCTTAGAGACAGGGTGACACCCATAATGCATGTATCATTATTACAGCTAGAGGCACAGCACAAAAGCACTACTAATTTATTACAACAGACAGTATAACCATTGAGCCCAGTTCAACCTTGACCAGAGGACCCAGGTGGCTTAGCCACACAAAATATGGCTCATTTGTATCTACCTATTTTGTATTCACAGCTGATGTATAGCTATTGAGATTATACGGCTATAAGGGAATAATAGTTATAGGTAGAAATGGATGAAGTGTCTTTAAATAGATTAGCTTTGATAGTCAAAGCTTTTTGCTTTAGGATCAGGCTTTTTTACAAGACGATTGTTGTCATTTAGCTGATACTGAAGAAAGCACAAAGGAGAGCATGAGATGAGAAGGAGGGAATAGCTCTAAAGCAGTAAAATGAGGAAAGGTACAAATATTCTGACTGCGACAATCATTTACATCTTGCTTATCATAAGTGAGAGCTGTAAGCGAAAGCCAGACCGCAGAAATCTGAGAAAAGCAGAGTTTTGTCTCTGATTTATTTGGACCTGAATTTCACTTCACCAGAGCAATATGTGGAAGAAGAGCCTTAAATCTTACCTGTATATGGCTAGTTATTTGCCCTATTAACATTTTCAAAGTCAGTTACTGCTTTTCTTTATGCCACCTATATTCAAATATCTTCCAATATCCAGTCAAGCCCAGGGAGAGAAAAACAAGAATGTTGTCATGAGGGGAATATGGCCTGGAACAAAGAGTTATCATCTCCAAGGAAAATATAATGAGTTTCTATGTAACAGGCATAGCAACTCATTGGTGGCAGAAGCAGGGAGAACCTGGAAGGGTGAGGAAGCTGCCTGATGCCAAATTACACATGAAACCAGTGCTCAGTTCTCAGCCACAGACTGTTGTATTATTTTTTTCTTTTTAGAAGTCCTTTCTTCTTGCTCTGGATGGCAAATTTAAATCCAGGAAAGCTGGGAGATAAGATGGCTAGAATCTGCACACATAGTGAGTGCACCTGAAGATATTAATATATGGAAAGAAAAAAAAAGAAAAAAAGGTGTTCTACCTTACTGCAAAAAATATTTTCGTTTCCTATAAAAAGAAAAAAGGAAATATCCTAAAAGAATTAGATTTCCAGAGCTGGGAGTAATAGCAGCTTTCATGTTAAAGAGCCCATGACATACGGAGAGAGTTAACCAAAGTTTTATGCACTAAGCGTGAAATAGGAAACTGAGTGCTCGCAGTCACTGGTTAAGATCCTCTTATCTCACTGTGGAAAGACACTGAACTTTATATGTTTCTCTTGCTGTCAAGGCAGCCTTCTATGGTTATCAGAAATACAGAGGAAAGTCTAGTTAGAGATTTTTTTCTCCCCTTTGGCTTCTATGCAACAACTGCAGCTGATTAATCCAAGTCAACAGAAAAATCAGCCAGTATTATAGATTAAATGAGAGGAAGTTGTTTTTTTTTACCCTTCTACCTCCTCTCTTTTTATTGAGTCTGCTTCTGCAGAAATATGGGATACTGTTGCATTTTCTTTTTTACTATACGTCACAGATCTGTGCCGCTGTCGTTGCTGCAAACCTGGGCATGCTCTTTTGATGAAATAGAACTATATTAAATCAATCTACCTACAGGCTGCTTTTGTTTTTACAAAAGAAGAATTGACAGCACTTTCAAGAAGAGATCAAACGTCACCCTTCCTAAATGCTTTAACCACAGCCGACTCATTTAAAATTGGGGCAGGTTAAAGCAGCAAATGGTTCACAATTTCAAGATGGCCTTTGTCTTAGCCTTCTTGGAAAGCCCTGGTAAACCTGTTCTCTTCCCTGTGGCAAGGTCACAACAAGCTTGTTTCTCTTTCTTCCAGTAAGCTTGTTTAAAACTTATTTTTATCTTTGCTTTAAGCTTTTAATCCTCCTTTCCCTTCTCATCTTGAATAAGACCTAAGTCCTCAAATACAATGGAACCAAACTTTCAATGTTTGAATGCCCCTCTGCAATCCCTTACAAAGGGTTTGTCTTTACAATTAAAGTCAGACAAGTTAGAAAGCTGCAGAGAAGACTTACCTTCAGATTTTGGTCTTTTAACAAGATATTGAATGATAAAAACTATTTCAAATAATCCTTTGAATACCATTCCTAAAACAGCCAAGCAAATTGCACACCTCAGGTAAATCCAAACAACAAATAGGTTGGTATCTAGACCAGCAGCAACCGTTGCTAATTCAGGAAGCTCTTTGACCTTTTGGTTCACAGTGCTACTGCTATGCAGTATCTTTTACAGCTGAAAGAGCACATATTAGAACAAAGAGCTGAAGAAAGGCTTTTAATATGATCTAGCACAGCTGGGATGCACTGTCTACATTCAAGAAATCTGAGAGCAATAGAAGGTGAATGAAACAGCTAAATTAGTTTCATATTTGTGTACAAAAACATTGTTAAAAAACTAAAGAAAGAAAACAGAAAAAGAAGATAGGCCAACAAGCAGACCAAGAAGACTGAAATATAACATTGAAGTGCAGAAATTCTGTCATCACTCTTCCAGTTTAGATATTTCTTCATTCTGTAAGTAATCGACCAGACACTTGTTCCAGCCTTGGAGAACAACATCAACAACACAAAAAACGAGTCTGCCTATGATGAAGGAGTCTGCTGATAGAATTTATAGACTAGACCTGATCTGTGCTACAATTCTGGCAAAAGACTATTTCTAACCACCCCCCTAAAATAAAACAACAAAAACCAAACTCAGATTTCAGAAAGAAAACAGGTTATCTAATTTCTCTGTCTTGATTTTTAATTCAGAGCTAGATTATCATACAAGGATGAAAGTGAGAAATGAGTCACATTTCTCCTGTTGTATAGGTCAGGACTGGTGGTCTCCCTGCCCAGTATTGCACGACAGAATGGAAGGCAATAAACTGAAGATTAGCATTTCCACCTTGCACAGTGAGAGCTGAAGAGAAGCATTTCCAGACCCACAGGGATACGAGATGATGAATACTAGGCTGACCAAAAGGTTTGGGATGGGTTCCTTCCCAACCTTTTTCTCATGCTCATGTCTTCTTCGACCTGTATATCAGACTTGGAAATTTTCTTTAATTGTAGTTTCAATTAGCAAGTAAAATTGCTTTGTGCTGCATCCAAGCAGAGCAGACTGTGTTTTTGCAACCTGTAGATAAGCATGTTTGTCAAGATGCTACCATATTCTCTGGAATGGCCTAGGATTATACACTATTCAAAATTAAGAGAATTTCACATTTCTTGTCTGTGGAAAGGGACTGGAAAGGAACCAAGACTGAGACAGAATTTTGTTCAGTTTACCATAGACATTGACAGTCTCTTAAAGCTGAGGAACACCTAAGTATCAAAAAACGCCCACATTTCTCACGTGGAAATCTGTCTTTGCTTTAAGAAAAAAACAACAAAACCCCAAAGCCCCACAAGAAAATACCCCCCAGATATGTTTGCATAACAGAAACCTGTAGGCTATGCTCCAAAAGAAGTAATTGCAAAAATGCAAGATTAATCTAACATGACCAAATTACTCCTATATACTCTTGAACTTGCACAAAGAATCAAGAATACATTTTTTTACATGGGGGCCGGCAGTTTACCTCTGTGTTAAGATCCGATTATTAAGAGATGCTTCTGCCTGAACTAAGGTGCAAACGAGACCATAAGCCAAAGTCAATAGTATGGATTTTATTTAACAGTAAATATAAGATGAAGAGACAGAAATGGGGGGGGATGGGATGGGGATAGAGAGAGAGAGAGAATGAGATTAAGCAGAGACATCCTGCTAGTCTAGTCCTTCTTTGCCCCAGTCTGCCTGGTGGTGGGGGTCCCAAAGTCTTCTTCTGGAGGGATCTCTTACATAGTTCAAGTCCCTGGTATCCATGGGGTGTACAAGATATGGTATGTGCATAACAGCTGCTTCCTTTCTCACCATTTGCCATGGTGGGAATTTTATCCGGATGATAATCTGCCAAGATCTGCCTCACCAGACTTAGCATCTTCCCATTGTTACTGTCTACACTTCTCCCACAGTCTGCACAGTGGAATCTCGTCCAGTATGCCAATTCCAAACCTTTCACCTTCATGTAGGCCAGAAGTTAACACCTTCCTGTTCGCCATTTGAGCTTATCTTAAGTTCCTGTTGTGGTAGCTTATCTTGTGAGAACTTCCTCCTTCGACAGTGTTTAAGACAATTCATTTTGCTTCTCTTAATCCTCACACTCTGCTGTTGGTACAACTACTGATAGGTCTTCTGTTTATACAGATGTGAGAACTATTAAAATATGTTTTTATGTGAAAATGTGCTGGAAAAGTCTGCACATTTTTCATCATTTTAAGTTACATTTTGAAATAGCTTAAGTGGTTTTATGCTTCATAGCATCCTGAAGAATTTTACTAGTGGTTAGTAAGTTATCTCTTAAGTTAGTAAGTTAGCCTCTTATCTCTTAGTGTTCTATTTCTGAAAAAAATGCAAGAGATGTAGAAATCTCAGCATGTGTTTGTTGAGGCCAGAAAGTTCTCCTTTCATGAACTGACAAGAGATGTTGCTTGCTTGATATTTATACTGACTGGGGAGCTTTGTGAATTACATTTATTTAATTGATTCCTTTTTCATTTGTTTGATTTCTGAGACACTTAAGCTTCTGTAATAGCTGCTCTTCTACACCACAGAGGAGCTTTTATTGTCACATCACTCCCTCTTTTTTGAAGATTTTTTGGCTTTAATTTGCTTTAAAGTTGGATATTTCAGCTATAAAGAATTAATAAGCAGATTATTATTTTTTCACAACACTTCTATATTGAGAAGACATAAAGGTTGCCTTCATTCTGAAACACATTTGCCCATTTATAGTTTAAAGAAAATGTAAACATTATTTAAGAATTTCTCATTCTTGGATCATTTTGGTTTAATGGGTCAATATGATTTTAATGGCTTGTATTATGTATATATGCTGTTTCTTATGCTACGCTCTGACATAGGTACTTAAGAAATGTGACTTGTAATGGTGTCCTAAGATGCCAGATTTTTCTTCTGGTTTTTGTTTGGTTTGGTTTGGTTTGGTTTGGTTTGGTTTGGTTTGGTTTGGTTTGGTTCAGTTCGGTTCGGTTTGGTTTGGTTTTGTAGGGGGTTTCTTTGTTTTGGGTGTTTTTTGTTTTCTGGGTTCATTCTGTCCTTAGTTGGTTTTTTAAAAAATTTTTGTTCTTGCTTTGGTGTGTTTTGGGGGTTTATTTGGTAACTTTATATATAAATTCATAGATCTCTTGTAAATTCTATTAGCTGTGGACCACATCCTGAGCTCCTGAATTCTGTAAACCTTACACTCTGCAAAAGCCCAGGGAAGACGCACTAATTGCGTCCTCTGTGTAGAAGATGACTAAAAAGAAACAGGAATCATTGTCCTGTTGCTGTAGATGCTGACTGAGAGAGTTCCAGAGGTTCAGAGAGAGTAGGAAAAGAAATGTATTCCTGCATGGAGAGTTGTCCACAGTGCTGTGACTGAGACAACGCTTTTTCTGCAGTTCTGCTTTGGCACTCTGAATGGGGCAAGCAGTCACAGATGCAATTCATGTGACTAAAATTTTATTCCACACCTTACAGATTTTTGTGATCTTACCTAATATCTGCCAATTGCATTAATTGCCCATCTTGTCAATTGTCACAGTATGTGGAGACGAGAAAGATCACATTATGCCATTATAACTGAGTCTGAACAAGGGTTAGAGGTTAGTGGCACATGTGGCATTATAGTGATGGAAATTATAATTTTAATCAATGGTAGTCAGTGTTTGTGAAACTTTCTGAAATATAGCCAGAAGACATATTACACTGTCCTTATTTTGATGCTAGTTTTTTTCTTTAATTACGTTTTTTCCCACTGGTGAGGTCACAATACTCCTTTCTCTATCTTCCAATATCAAGGTCGGCAGATTCCCACATCTACTGCTATTGTAGCAATTAAGCAAAGATTCCTGTTGACTGTGGCAGTTCTATAAGGCAAAGCTAGCTGTTAGTTTGCGAGCTACTAGGGTGCTCTCCACTAGAATGTCTTCCTCTCAATTCTTTATAAATTTTTCAAAATCCTAGCAGTTTTATCGAGAAAAACCACAAAAATTAATGGGGTACAGAGTAAAGCTAAAGCCCCACCAAAATTCATCTGTGACTGTTTGTCACTAAAGGAGGACTTGCTATCTCAACAGATGAAGGCAATTAGCTGACATCAGTTGTGAATTGACTAAATCGACGTCCTTAATAATGTGGAGATAGAGGAAATCATCTTGGTGGCCATTACATGACAGAATGTTCTTCTATTCAGCAGGACCAGCATGTTAATACTTCTTTGTTTGCAAGTCCTTGTTGTTTGTGTTTGATTTGGTTATTTTTTATTACTTGGGGAACAGAACATGAAACACTTTTAATAGTACTGTTGATTTCTTGTGTGTGTATATACAAAAATTCAGTCTTTAATTACATATCACATTTTTATTTTTCCAGCAGACTTCTGGCATAGGAGCTGTAAGATGCTCTTGAGAGCAAAAAAATTTGTGTAGAAAAGTCATGTACTGAGCATACTGGGGACCATGAAGTGAATGAGGGAAGGGATTGGAAAAAGACAAGGAAGATCCTTATACCTTAAACAGCTGAGTGGTGACACGGGGGAGCGGGCCTTGTGTCTGTCTCTGCCACAGCATTCCTATATGTTGCTAGGGAAACTGCCTAAGCTACCCTACTAACAATATTATATGTCCTTTTTATGTCCTATATGCATATTCTTAAGACACTGATTTGCACATGGGATGGGTACTTAAAGTTGAAACTGAAGTTACAGGGGCCATAAAAAAAAAAAAAAGTTATCTAAAATCACCAAAATTCTTCCAAAACTCGAGTGTCCAGTTTTCTTCACCTGGGGACTCAAAATCAGTAGACATTCCTAATGTTAATTTTTTTCATCCTTAACTCTTAATCTGTAAAACGGAATAGAGGAATTTCCTCACATAAATGGTTTACACAGAGAGAAAGCAGGTCTTCAGATATCTTGAGAGTATATGCCCTTAAAAAGTATACAAAGAAATTCACACACCTGGCTTTATAGAAGAATTTGAAAAGTGACATTTTGTTAAAATTATTAAGATACGATGCGAAAAAGTAAATGAGGCAGACTTCCCGCAAAGGTCAAATAATTTGATTGTGTAATTAAACCCCACATTGCCACACATATGCCTCAATGAGTGAATTAATTTTACACAATGAACCCTAATTTTTGCCCCTTCTAATTTATCAGTTTTGAATTTTGCTTTCCAATAATAGCTTACATGTGGGCAAATGTATGGGTAATATAGCATGGGCTGATCCTAATACAGATGCTCTTTTACTTGAGGTCATCATACTATATACTCACCCCGAAAGAGCATTAATAATTACAAATTAACCCTGTTTACTAAGCCTCAATACTTTCATAGTCTATAACACAGCTAAAATATGTTTTAATCATATGGTGCAATAAGTTTGCCTCTGCAGAAGTAATAACTCTTGTTTGGGGCTCTATATTTCAAGCCCATATTTTGACATTGATATTTTTCCTAATGGAAAGTTACTTCTGTGGCTGTCTATGGATTTGCAAAGCTCATAGTATTTTTCTCCAGTCTTGAATACAGTACTAGATTTCTCTTACAGAAGTACAGTGTTATTCAGTGTATTCACCCCAGGGGATGGGAAGGATTTTAAAGCATCTGCTGATAACGCTGTGTATTGAAAAATACCTTTTTCACATACATGCTGGCAGATATTAATTTACATTTGGTGTCATGATAAAGTTAGCTTTGCGGATCTGGAGGAAGGTATCCTGACAGAGGTTTTTTTAATCGCTTGTTCCACATGAATGCAGCCGGAGTGGGGGAGTACTTGCATAATTTTGCTCCTCTGACACTGAGGCCTCTGGTTCCCTCATGGTTTTCAGCAGAAGCCATTGCTTTCTGAAGAGCCACTGCTGCTTGGAAGCAAAGCTTTGTTTGCTTCCAGACATTTGTTGCCATGGGTTTTTACCCAAAGCAAGTTAGTACCACAATCCCAGCTCCAGTGATGGGAAGTTAGACTTCCCCGAGTGTCAAGACAAGTGGCGGTTTCCTTTGCAGCACTACTACTATCATTAAGGGAGCTAGAAGTCCTCAAAAGGCTTCTGTATACCAGCAATTACATCATATGATTGCTAGAAAATCAAAAGCATATGAGAAACACAATTGTAATATCTGACCTCTTTCCAAAGTAGAGAGAACAAACAAAACCAAAGGGAAAGCAGCGAATATGAATCTTTGGGAAATGAGAAAGCAAACTTGATTTTTAACTTCAACAATATTTTTAAGGAGAAAGGGACATTTTGTCTTCAGAGCAAATCCTGTAACCTTCATTTAACCAGTAAAAAATGACTGAGGTGGGCGAGATTATGAAGGTGAAGTTCTGACAGATATTCTTCCATCCCTGCTAGGACAAAGGTTATGCTCTCGTCTTTTGTATTGCCTGCCATTTTCTTCCAGGCAGCTGAACCATTCCTTCTGAAAGGTCTCTTTGGTCTGGGACCCCTAAAAGCTTATATAATATCTTCAGCAGGTTTGTGTTTCTTGTCTCTCTCTCTCTCTCCCTTTTTTTTCCCTTTCTCATTTTTTCCACTGAAACCCGTTTTGAGCTTCTTTGAGGGCTTGAGGTACGTAAGCTTATAAAATTGTGGCAGCAGCAACAGCCTTGAAGAGGATACAATAACCGCTGTACATCTGCTACGATGTTCTTAAGTATTTGCGGCATGCTGGCTTAAGCCTGTCAGTTTTTGTAAGGGCTACCTGTTACAATGCACCTAATTAGCTTACTGGCTATTTGGAGACAGCTCTACTGGTTTTTCTATCATCCAGTCTTTATTAAGTGAGCTGTTGCTGAGACGAATAGGTTCTTTATAATGATGAGGTCCTTTTTACGCTTATTAGTCCTTAAAGCAAGCCTCTTCTTATAGAACAAAGTTCTCCCTCTCCCTCTCCCCCTCTTCCTTCCCCTCTCTCTCATTTTTTTTTTTAAGACTTACAGTGGAAGAAGTAAAGCAGCTTTTTTTCTGCTGAAGTATTTTATTAAAAGTTTTAGTGGCTGCACTAAGAGCAAGGTGCCTGTGCCTTTAATCATTTTCATCTTTAAAACAGAACCTTATATTTTCACATCTTCAGCTGTCCCAGAGGGCAGCTAGGCCATCTTTAACAACATTAATTTCTCTTTATGACAGGACTAGTGCTGCCCCAGGTCTTCAGAACTGCCTAAAATGTCTGGAAAAGTAGATAATGAAGAGGATATTAGAATTGTAAACAAGAACAATTTGGTAATAAAAACCATATATTTTCTCCATAGGACTTTGGGCTTAATATTGCAGCAGCAAAAGTGTCACAAGTCGTAATTTGTTGATGGCTACTGTACATTAGTTACTGTAGGAGCATGTGCATAAAGGGCAAGAACTATTGGCTTTACATTAAAGAACATCTAAGATGGGTAATACTAATTTGCTTGTTTTGATTAATCTCTTTTGTTTGCTTTTATTGCAGTATAATCCTACCAAAAAAATCTCACACATTCTGGTTTGTAAATCCTGTGACTGTTTAGGAAAGGTTGCTTTCTGTATCTGGAAATGCTGGACAAGCACCTCAGCCATGCTGTCGGCATGAGCTGGAGCAGCCCCCGGCCCCGGGAATTAGCCTCACCTCCATGAGACACAGATTCCTGAATAGAGAACCAATTGAAAGAATGAAATGCCGGTATCTTTTCTAGTATGATTATGGAGTTTACCAGCTGTGCATCCCTGCCTCTGTCTACCCATACATCCTTTATTGCTGACAGGGTTTATGAGTGTAATATGATGGAGTAAGAAACAGTAGATTTTTCCCAAGAAGCCGAGCACAGCTCTTTGTCTGCAGAGAATGTAGGAGGGTAGTATAAAATGGTAAGCATTGTAGTCTGCAGATGTCATAAACAGGGCTATCTTTTCATCTTAAGGTGCACAGCCACTGAGAAAGTTCATGCTATACTTAACCTTTGGCCTTCTGCTGATCTTTTGTTGCTCTGCATTAGTGTGCTGAAATCTGAAAACACAATCCTCACAATACCTGCCACCTTTCTTTCAGCAGTGCAGTTTCCCTTCATAATTTGCATCTGCTGCTTCTAGCAGACTGAACTTAGTCCAGCTTCTTCTGCCCAGTCACCAGATTTTAGACTTCCTGGATAAAACCAAACGATAAAAAAAAAGGACAAACAAGAACAAATCCAAAAATCCCAGATCGTTTTGACGTATTTCATATTAGTTGACAGCAACATTGTGTGTTTCCTATTAAAAAGTTACAGGCTCAATCAGTTGTCTTGCTTACTCAGAGAATGCAGTACTTCAGCACTAAATGTTTTAAGCTAATTGGTCCAATACTGAGGTATCACATTATGCACTTTAGTGAGGAAAATAAATTGGCTGCATTTTCTAGGGTTCTTTTCTGAGTCTATGCACCCCCTGCTTCCTCTAGCCCCCCACCCCCGCTCCAGTCAGGACAACAGCTTTTCTGTCATTAATTCTACATCAAATTATTTCCTTGGTGAATCAGTTCTGAGGCTAATGAGCTGCCTGCGCTTGCAGTTTGCCTCATTGTTTTTTGTGGAGTTTCAGACGAGGGCATATCACTTTAACGCTCGTCGGTGATAGCGGGATCATTCCCCAGACAGGGCTCACTCAGCCTTGATACAAACTGAAAGGCTAAAATGAGCACTCTTCTATTATTTAGGTACCTGTCCAGAGGTTGGAAGAAATCCTACTTCTGCGGATTTAGCTAAAGAAAGCAGAGATAACCACCTTGCCTTCTGTGTCTAATAAGATGTGAAAGGGGAGAAATAATGAGTATTACACTGTATTCTCATGTAAAAGGCTGAGAAACAATGCTCTCTGAACACTGGCAGCAATTCCAGTAATTTTCAAATGAAAAGGACTATTTGTTTCCAAATTACACCAGCCACTGGAATGCATACATATATGGCTCCAAAATCCTCATTTTGTGAAGTAAAATTACCTTTCAGTAATTTAGTCACTGCAGGCTTTCCCTGCTGCCTGGCCAGGAGCGATCAGATAGCTTGCAGCTGCAGCCTGAAACGGGACCATTTTTTTCCAGGACAGGCAGTTAGTTAGTAGAGCCATCAGTGTGGCATCTGTCATCCCGCTAGGTCCAAATTGTTTTCTATGATGGATGTCACAGTCTGTATGATCAAAATAGGAGCCCTGCTGCTTTTAATTGCAAAATCGGAGTACTTGCACATTTGTTATTATGCTGAGGTTATTACCTCACACAAAATGAATTAACAGGTGAAAATAATTGATGAGAGGAGTCTTGGGATTTTTAGCCTCTTCAAAGAGACTTTGTAATTATGGCATAATGAATGTTCTGAGACATATCTGTGGGGGGCAGCATGAGACCACCAAAGATCTCTTTAGATTGATGATAAATTCAGTGAAATCTACTGTAATACTGCTTAAATTTACTTAGCAATTAGTTTAATAGGCCTACATGATTCATGATAACGTAGTGAGAATTTTTAAATAAGTTTGTTCCATCCATTTATAAATTAAGCCGCTTACCTCAGCTTTCTTCCCAAGGTGATGGAATATGTTAACTAATCAGACTTTCTGAAACAAAGATGATGCTGGGCAGGGATTTTGGTTACTGGAATTGGTTACATTTCTATTTAAATACTTCGCTGCTTTCATCTTACGCATGGTGAATCTCTCTCACCCCCGCCCCCATGCCACCACCACCCCTCCACCTCCTTTCATCAAATTTTGTCCAAAGATAGTATTGATGGTCCTTTAGCACAAGGAGACTGTGCAGTTGTCTTGCGAAGTAAATCGTTCAAGCATTTTGTAATCTGGAGTAATTGTTCCTGGCTTTCTGACCACTATTCCATTCAGACTTGGTCAGGTTTCAAATTCATCCAGCTCCTGAGTACAGCCAGACTGACGCACTCCAGTCCATCTCTCCTCTTGCTCTGACACTCTTTAGTTTCACAAGGTGTCTGCAGCACAGCGCGCTTTCTCACCAGGCTGTCCTGCTGATGCTGAGGGGGAAATGCTCTTTTATTTTATTTCTGAATTCTCGCATTAAACAGGCAGGGCTGGCTCACCAAGGAGCAGGCTTGCATGTGATGCCCATTCAATTAAGCACATAAGCAGATTTTAAATATCAGATTTTAAAAGTGCCAAAAAGTAAAAATTTTCTGATTAATTCAATAACTAGTAAATAATTCACTGTATAAAACTCACAGGGGAAAGCCTCCACATGGTGTATGAGCAAAGTTCATCCTCTTTCTGTTGCACATTACGTTATTGACATACCAGATACATTCAAACACCTCAAGGTTACTCATTAATTTGCAAGGGTTTAAATCTAATTTAATTCCAACTACTACTGACATCCTGAAGATTTTACAATAGAGTTTGTAACAGATATGCCTTCAGTTCAGACTCTGGGCTAAGGGAAATATGCAACAGAGGAGGGGAGAAGTTGCTACTAATTAGAAAATAACGGAAAGAAACTCATCTTGGGAACTCAGCTGATAGGTCACACAGGGCTTTTCACTAATTTACTAGACTTCCATAAGCTCTCTCCACACCCGAAATACATTATTTATTATCATTCCAGGTGTAAGGCACACAAAGAATAAGTAAGATTACATATAGACAGATATGCACAGGATTTACCTTCCTCACAAGACAATGACACTTTGTTTTCAGAGAATCCCATTTATTCTTGGGAGAATTTCTAACTGAGGCTTTGAACAGTTCTCTAAATAAAACATACATCACCCTAGTGAGCTAAAATGACATGTATCACTGGGACATGCAGTTGATGTTCAGTTAATTCCTTTTAAATTCTGATTCCTTTCCCTCATGCACACATCATTAAAAAAAAAAAAAAAAGGAGAAATCTTTGTGGTTTCTTCTTTATTTTATTGTAGTTACATTTTACATCTGTAGTTTTGTCTCTCTTTCTACATCATGCATTCTTTTCAGATTTACTGTCAATGTTTGGTATTTAAAAGTATATAGTATCAAAGGGTCTCAGAAAAAGAAAGAGAAAATGCCTAGCAAGAAAATACAATAAATGCAAGACAAGTAGTAGATTGCCCCACATGTGAAGCGGACTGTGGTAACTCATATCAGGCTTCCTGTCACTTGCTGAGACATTTTTCATAAACCCTCACATGCTTGCATTTATCTTCAGTACACACCCCAAGATGAATTCTCCAAAGACATTAACAATAGATAAATGCTTATTAAACAAAACAGTCTATTCAAGAGTAAGTACAGTGTCTGGATTAGGCACAGCAAGATGTTTATAAAATCAAATATACATTATGTCTTTCGGCTTGATGCTTTTGGCTGTTCTATGAAATTTTTTTCAGCATTTGGTTATAATCTTAATAAACATGAAATTAAAGACAACCAGAAGCTCTAGTTTAAGTGATATCACCTCTGATGCTTGTTTGATTCATAATATATAGATGTATCCTCTGGAAAACTTATAATATAGTAGCAGTAAAATTAGGGAGAAACAGGGCCAAGGGAAGATGACTCTGGATATATTTCATGTCAGTGGACACTGCAATATTGTTATGGAAATCTTTTTGCTAAAAGCATTTCAGAACCCAACTCATAACTTCACATAAGAAACAATAGAATGCACAATTTTTGTCCCTGAAGACTTCTGAAAAAAAGTCTCCAACAAAAAAAGAACAGCAAAACCCCACAAAAAAAACCAAAACAACCAAAAACACCACAAAGAAAGACAAACTAAATCAAAACCACAAAAAACCCCACAAACCCAGCAGAATTGTACATACTTTATGATAGCTTTAAGACAAATGATACACGAAAATGTTGTGCATAATTGACTGCAAAAGCAAATACCAGTCTCTTTCTTTTGAATGCACTCTGCAAGTGCAAATATTTATATGGTGCTCAGTGACTACAAATAGTTCCAAGTAGAGTGTAGTTTTCCTAAATCTGATTTTACAGCTACACATTTGATGTGTTTTTTAACTATCATGGAATGCAAGATGGACAGAATAGAAATAACTGCATTATTCATGCATCACTATAAAATATTGGGGAGGCTATGGTTTGTGAATTACATCAGCAGACAAATCCAAACCCTACAATTGCTATCTAAAATTGCAAGTTTAATATGTAATGAGGTTGCAAATTAATCTCATGGATGATGTAAGAATGTTAGCATTACATGTAACCTTGCTCCTGATAGCCCTTTCATTCAGTAATTAAACTGAATTTGACTCTGGGTCTGTTTTCTTTAGATGGCCCCTGTTCCTGAGTAATACCCCATAGGAGCCCCACACTACTGATGTATTGCATTAATATATCATCAGAAGCAGTTGTCATTCCAATGATATATTAGTGTAATACACGAGAATGAGGCTCACTGATGATGTATTTAGTCCTTACAATATGGCATTGTCCAGGGAAGCAAGGGTCCAATAAGAGATTCATTACAATTACAGTATGAAGTCAGCTAATGCACTGCAGGTTGGGAAATGCATTTCTGGTACCAGGTAGGTAATTTTGATGCTAAATTTGATGTCTTGTCATTGTTTCTACTGCTTCAGACTACAAAATCTGTGACAGCAGTTGAAAATAATTCCAAAAAATGAACAAGCATTATCTTAATCTCTATTTTCTTTCCTCCTTTTTTGCTAAGATACTCTTTGTGAACTACATGTAAACTGTAGGCTATTGTTTCTTTTCTCTTCCTTGTGGTGTATTTGTTCTTAAAATGTAAGCATCTTAGACCTGGGACCTACATTTCATGAGTGATTGAAAAGCATTTCTCACTTTCTGGAATCTCCCACAAGCAAATATTTATATATTTTAATACTGGCAAGATCTGCATCCTGTTTTGGGCACTTCTTGATAGCTGTTCATCAGAGCTTGCATAGCTGCTGAAGCCATCCTTCCCCTGTGAAAGATAAAGTTTCTCGTATCACTGTGAGTCAGCGAGACTGATGAAATAATAAGCCGTATTTCTCACTTTTTACCTTAGTGAAAGCTGCAGGTGGATGCATATTTCCACTGCTATGAGAAGTGGTCTTTGTTGCCAGAGCTACCAAACAAGGAATATTTGAAGAGAACTATTTTGTTTAAAGGTCTACAAGTACATTTTCTGCTAATAGACCTTGCAAAACATACTCTAAATGTAGACAAATTAGAGACTTGCATTCTGCACATTCTATCCAGCCTCTGCTGCTTTTTCTGAGAGGACAAGAAATAGGAAGAGGAAAAAATGGAGACTTTCAAATTTTTATAATATAGGACTGAAAGGAAGAGGAGTATTTTATGCATTGGGAAAGCAGTTACTGCTCACTCTCCTACAGTCTTTGATTGCATCGTAAATAAAACAGTAGTGTGAGTCATCCTGGACATACGATGTATTGAGATGCTGGTTGGAAGGCCAGTTAGGAAGTTAAAATTATGGTGGAAGACTCTTAGGTTGGTGATGGCTGAACACAGAATGAAGTGATATGCTCATTTATTGAAGAGGAAAGGAAAGGAAAATTTGCAGCAGTTTTATAGCATCTCCTTGCCAAAGCATGCTGCCGAAACCCCTCATGTTTTGAAGAGTCTTCTTGTCTTTCTTGTCCTAAGACGATTAGCTTGGGCAGAACAAAGTAAAAAAATTGAAATATAAGATAGCCTGATGAACTTCAATTGTCTGCAGCCTTGGAAACTTGATTCTACTTCTGCAAAAGGGAAAGTCAAGAGAAGATGTATATGGTAGGTAATGGAAATGATATGTGACAATGGAGTGAAAAGGGGTGTGAGTAACATCAGCGGGTCTGAAATGATTCATATATGTGTGGATACATCCCCTGACATATCTTTTAGACATGAGCATGGAATTTTAAACCAGTTAACAGGATTAATTGTAGATTGTAACAATCTACAAATTGCTAGAGTAATTTGCAGAGTAATGCTAACTACAGCTTCAATATAAGATATCCAACTTTGTCCCCTGTATCCCAGTCCCCACACTACGTAGTGTTTCTACTGAGAGTGATCGGATTTAAAGCAATGAAATCCCCTTGGGGCTTCATTGTGATGGCTGGTCAGCTGAGTATCAGGTTGTGCAGGTGACATCCATCCAGGTGCTTGTGCTGTCTTTCTGGGAATGGAGTTCAGAATTTCCTCCAAATCAATTTCTCTTTACTTGGGGTCTATATCTGCACTTGGATTTGGCATCCATCAGGCATGTAGAAGTCCCCTGGCTACCCTGCAATTCTAACAACTCACAAACCAAGGTTTCAAACCCTTTGAAAATCTTAAAAGCCAGGAAGTCTGTGGCCTTGCCAAGTATGAAAGCTGGAAGAGGAGCCTTTGGCCTCTTAGGTCTCTCCTTACCTGCTCTCATGCCAGTGGCTGGCATAGCTGAAGACTTTTAGCTGAGACTGTTTGAGATGAGTGATCCCATGGATCTCATTCCCCAGAGCTGACAAGAGGAGGTAGATCATTTCTGCTGTCACCTCCATGGGTCTACTGAGATGGCAGAAAGCAGCTAATCTTAACCAGGTAATCTCGACACCTGGTAATCTCAGTGTGACAGCCCCAGATCAGATCTCATTTGCCCAGGTGCAGCCTGCACAGACTTTGTGCGGCACTGTGTCAGCCTGCCAGGCATGCTGACTGCAACCCCTCATGCACTTCCAAATGAAAGAGTAAGGCTTGAGTCCCTGGCATGTTATGTCATAGTATGCATCTCGGGAATTCCTCCAGCCTATCTGACTGGGGAAACCAAGGCATGGAGCTACAAAGTGAATTGCTCTCTTCTAACTGTTGTAGCCCAGAAATATATGTGTTAAATTTTACTTAACACTTTATTTGATCCTATGTAATTTATCACAAGCGTCCCCTTCTATTTCTCACTCAGCCTGTTTAAGATCCACCCTTTCTAGGTTATTCAAATGAATAACTTCCTGAGAATGCTTTAGCATTAGCTCTTTTTATTTATAAGGACCTATTCAACAACCTAATAGAAAGAATGCATTAAATCTGTTTTAATTTGTCTTAGAGCTTCTTTTTAAAAAACTCTGAGGCTCCTTGTATCTCCTACATTTATTAAGATTGATCATGATTGCATATAAATGTCCAATTTAGCAAGGTATTATACCCAATGTCCTTGAGCTTTCCAAAATATTATCCTAATTTCAAGCAGCATTTTTCCTAGACTTGCCATCAAGTAGTCTAATTCTTATCTACATATGTTATCTACAGAAACATGAAGTATTATACTCAATTTTACATACTCAATGTATTTTGGCTGAATAAAGCTATTATCTAGATGCATGTGTGCCTAGAACAAGCTAGTAAAAAAACTAAAAGGAGAAAAGAAAAAAAACATATTTCAATGTCATCATAAAACAGCAGAGCAAAGGCAAATCATAATTAGTATTTAATGCTCCAGTGTTAGTGGACCAATTAGACTTTGAGTATTATATTAAATGTGTCTTTCAAACAAGAAGAAAATGTGCTTTTTTCATGCATAGTTATTGCGTAAACTTTTTGCTTTTCCCTCTAATGTGTTTTCATATAAACACA
Organism: Oreocharis arfaki; assembly: GCA_013398015.1. NCBI lineage: Eukaryota > Metazoa > Chordata > Aves > Passeriformes > Paramythiidae > Oreocharis > Oreocharis arfaki. Next base: position 135,922 of record VZRR01010568.1, on the reverse strand, counting down.
CTTAATTGTCTAGAGAATTAAATAGTCTTTATATAACAAGTGTACTGTGCCAATTAAATACAATTTTGATTATATATTTCTCAATTATTACAGTGCTTATGATAAATTAATCAACAATATCTACACTACCTAAAGTTTCCTAATAGGGTTTCTTGTGCCTTTGTTTGCCAGTTACTTTGCACAAGTAGAGCCCAGTGCTGACCAAATCTAAATGGTTCTTTTGTCAACAAAGAATAAGAAAAGAAGAAAAGGTTAAACGAGCACTAGGGGGTGGGGAAGAAGAGTAAGAAGGTACAATGTCACCTCCATGCTGTGACAGCCATGAATCAATTATTCACGTAGCAATTGGTAATATTCCTGAAATGCTGCAGACTGGCAAGAAAATGTAAAAAGCATTTTCCTGGAGATTTCATGATTTTTCCAAGTAAAAACCATAAACAAAATCTGAAGGGGAAAAAATACATGTGTGTGTTGGGGGGAATATGCTGAAGAGATCAACAATAGTAGAGGGATACATTATCATGAAAAATACATTCAGAAAGCTGGCGATGGAAAGAGTATGCAGGATGAAAGGGTGAAAGTGCTGGGCTCAGCTAGTTATAGTGAGATTAATGTCATTTTAAAAAAAACCCACAACATATTACAATATCTAACAATACCAACATGTATTGATTTCAAATTTATTTCCTGTACCAACAGTGGTAGCATAACACATAGGGAAAAAGAAGAGAGAGAGAGATCTCTGCAGAAATACTTAACATCATGGTAAATAGAAGGAGACGGTCTGTCACAAAAGGAAAATGAATTTTGACCATCACTCAAGTCTTGTGCTCTGTACATTGGACCTTGCCGTAGATATGATTTCGGAGTATCTGAAAAAAAAATCATATTTTCTGAAGAAAAACAGAAATGAAATCTAGTATGCCATGATAACAATGTATGGAATATACTTTAGAGCAAAATTTATTCAATCCTGACCTTAAAATAGTATTTCTACTTCCAGTGGTATGTTTCTTTTAGGTTCAGAGAGGTGTAAAGAGTCCAAGCAATGCACTTTTTCTCTAAGCTAATGCAATATCACCACTCAAGCTTACCATATTTTATTCAACTAGAAAATAAAAAACTAAAGGCTGGGGTGAATCAGAGGAAAAAAATGCCATATGGTATGTTTTTCTCCACTTAATTTTGCAGACAAGTGACTCTAAGATGAAAGCAAAAATCACAGAAATGCAGGCGAAATTTCAGCCAGAGCAGTCTGTGCCTACACTAAAATAGAAGGGGTCCAATCTTTCTTTCACTGGATTATAAATGGTTTGTATGGGCTGTAATGAGAGATCCTTCAAGGGAAGAGCAGGGCCCCAAACTTTTTATTTTTAACTACTTAACCATCTGACTTTTTACTCTCTAATTTTCCGTGCTCCTTCAGATCTTTGTGTGACTCCCCAGTTTGTCATGCATTCCAAGCCACAGGATGTGTCAGCTTACTGATATTCATTAGCTGGCCTGTGCACCTCCCAGCTCCTGCAGCCTCCCTCTTCACGGCTCTGATTTACCTCTTTCTCATAGAGGAGGTGTCCCCTTTTCTCCACTGCTTTTTTTCTCCCTCTCTTTTCTGGTTGTCCAATCTCCTCCCTGAGAGTGTCTGCTTCTTTTACATTTGCACACTTGGACTTATTTCCTTTCACCCTTTAGTCCCCATTAGAAATCTTCACCTTCACACATACAAATCCCAAATTGAACATTGCAGTACAAATGAAATCCCCAAATTATCAAGTGCAAAATTAGCATTAAGAAATCATAAGACAACAAACAATAGAGCTTTTTATGTGGTTTTTGTAATTGCATGAAACTAGTTACTTTGGCAATTATTGTTTGTGTCTCATTAGCATGCAAAATGGGTTTTTAGACTAACCCGCACACAAAAGAAACCATTTGTGATGAGAACTGTGCTTTGTTTAATGTTAGACACCATTGTATTTGCTTTCCTAATATAACAGTTCTAATTAGTACCTAGCACTCATCCTGAGTTTTTCAGCTTGAAAACGACGAAGGTGACAATTGAGTCACAATTCCATGGCACTCTTTGTCAGCACCTGTCAAAATATAGCTAAGTCTTTAGGAGTTGTGATCTAAATACTAAAAAAAGTTAATAGTCCAGAAAGAATCTCACCTTAGCTAATTTTTTAAAAAAGAAAAATTGCAGATTAGCCTTTGGTTAAGAGCATAACATTATAAACACTTCATGGTTTAATATGGTCTTGCCAAGACCATCCTCTGTCCTACTACTGACTTTGCATTGTTTTTGTCATCTCACCTTTATCTGTTCACCGGCTTCTTTGATTTTTAGTAATTCATTAGAAGAGCATGAGTGAATAAGTGACAAAAGCTAAAATCCATTCATCAGTATATGCAAACTTTTTAAATGTGATTGCTCACTCCTCTTTGAAGAATTATTTTTTTCTTTAGAAAATGCTTCACTCCAGAGATGGAACAATCATCACTCCCTTTCACTTATATTTTCTGACATTACCTTAAATTCTTCACAGAGCAGCTAGATATCGTGGTAGGGGAAACATGAAAACTCCTGCTGAGGGGTTGTCTCCAACTTCATGTTTGTGTATGAATAAGTCAAGAAAGAGCCAGTCCAGTGACATTTTGTCAGTATTGCCTTGTGATTATCACAGTATGAAGCGATAACATTGTGTTTTCTTTGCAGTAATAGATATTTATAAAGAACTTGACTGCTCACTGGCTTGACCAGTGTTTTGGCTCATAAACACCAGACTTCCATATTTTCTAGTTAGCTTAGGCCCACTGAGAAGCTGAGAATCAAAAGCAAAATTGCCCACTTGGTCCCCATAATTCAAAACTTGTCTCTCAACTGGCCTCTTTCTAGCTCATTAACTTCTGAGTAAGTACATTTTTGGTGTGTTTTATTCTATCCTGGTTTCAAAGAATTGAATGCAAAGAGCTCTGAACTCCTTTTCTTTACTGGCATTGAATCTTGGAGATGCTGCACTGAAACCAGCTGTTTTATTTGTTGGCTTCAGTCAAAAAAACCCAGAGCCATCAGTGTTTCTGTGTCTCAGACTCCATTCTGAACATGGAGAGATAGCTTTGCTGGCTGGAGTCATACAGCAATGGCTCTGGCTTCAGAGGCGGTGTAGCCAGTAGACACCCAAAATCTTCTAATTCAGCTTATCCTCATCTCTTACTGTGGATCTTTAACTGCAAACCAAAGTTGTTCATGCCATCAAGATTTTGCAAGTGGAAGCTACATTTTCACAAAAAAATAAGTCAGCTGAAGAGAAAGCAGATGGATCAGGGATGGAGAGGGAGGGAAAGGAGGATTTGAGGCGTGGTCACAAATTCTGTACTTTTGTCACTTCTCCAGGAAGATCATTCTATCTCATGATGCTGCAACATCTGCCAAATACAGCACAAGTATCTCAAGGTTTGCATCCATGTGTATCCTGGTTACCTGAATGGATGTACACACAAAACATGAGATTTTGGAAGTCAGTTCTCTTTCTCTACCTGTAGAATGATACTGCCATACAGTAAGAAATAGCATGTTCAGTTCTCTACATCTATTGTTAATTTATTTTTACATGGACAAACCAGGTATCCGTATGACAAATTTATCAAACAAACAAAATTTCAACAGCAAGTAATAGCCTAACTAGGAATTGAGGAGAAACTGAGAAAATTAAAAAGAGGTTGAAGGCTAACTAAGCCCCTAGCCTCCAAACCAGACTTTATTTTTATCGGTCATGGTCAGGTTACGAAGTCTTCAAAGTTACTCAGGTGACAGTTTGGCTATTCACAGCAGTTCCAAAGTTTCCACTAGCTGTCTTTAAATCCAGTTTAAGAAAAAAACCAGGACACACCAAACCCAAATACTTAATTTGAGAACATTTTTTGGAACTAAAGCCCAATTCTGCACATAGCTGCACATAATTGCAGCCCTGCAAATACCCATGAGGGCACAGGCAGGAGGCTCACAGTTAAGGAACCGGAAACGGGCTCCAACAGCCTCATATTCTAGTAGATGGAGGGATTTCATTGCAAATAAATCTCTCAGTCATACATTCTGAGAGGACACTTTTCAGCGTCTTCTAAAAGGTTGCTACTACTTTAAGAAATTCAGAAGGCCGTAAGATACAGTTGAATAGTTTATCCATATAATAATCCATAAAATAATTAGTTTATAAATTAATAGGATTAGTAAAATTATGAAATGAATTAATTTAGGTAAGTTTGCACAACACAATTAAGCATAAATAGGGCCAGGATCATGGTTCTACCTCCAGTTGGTGCTTTACAGAGACTAGGTTAAGCCCCAAAAGTGAAGAAGCTACATTAGTGTTTCAGTGTGACTTGCACTAAGTCCAGCTGCTCAATCAATTAGCTTGGACCCTGGGGTCTTTTGCCTGTCTTGCTTTACACCCAGCAAAGCAACTAAGTGCCACATAGCCACTTTTGCACCTACCCCTCAGTCCCCTCTACTCCAAGTGGGATGGGAAGGAGAATTGGACAAAAAGGTAAAACCCCTTGGTTTAGATCACAGCAGTTTAATAATTGAATTAAAATAATAATCATAATAACAATAATAATACTACCATTGTAAAGAAAAGAAAGTCAACAAAAAGGGTTTGAGAAATAAACCCCAAGACAGACAAGTGATGCACAATACCATCTCTCACCACCCACTGATGGTCCATTCCTGAGCAGCAAGTGGAGCCCCCTGGCCAGTTCCCCCCAGTTTACACATTGTGTGTGATGCTTTATGGTAGGAAATATCCCTTTCACCAGCTTAGGTCAGCTGTCCTGACTGTGTTCCCTCCTGGCTTCTCGTGCCCCTGCTCATTTGCAGAGCATGGAAAACTCAAAAGACCTGGTTTAGCTTAGAGTAAGCACTGCTCAGCAACAACTGAAGCATCTGTGTGTTATCAACATTACTCTCACACTAAATCTCAAAACCATAGCACTGTACCAGCTACTGGGAAGAAAAGTAACTCTGCCCTAGCTGAAAACAAGATATTGTCAAAGACATATGGTTGCTGAGAAGACCCAACTACCAGACAGCATCTCTGAAATGTCCGGGTTTTGATTTATTGTTGCTGCACTTCTGTTGGTTTGGCAGAAGAAAAGAATGTGGAGTGAAAAGAACAACTTTTACATAAAAGAACCAAAATGGCGCTGCAGTAAACCTCCTTCAATCTCTCCAACAGGAGTCATTATCATGCGTCCTTTCTTTGCATATTTTCACCCTTTCACATGAATGTTAGGTTCTCAATAAGCTCTTTTTAAACAGATCCCTGTTGCAGTTCCTATCTTCTGTCTTCCATTTTCTGTGATAATTTTCTGTTCGTATGATAAAATGCCGTGTTTCTTAAGATGATGAGCAACTGAGTGTGCTGGGCACCCCACCACTCTGGCCACATAATGGTGTATTTGGTGAGTGTTTCTTTGGTGTGGGTTTGGTGAGTGTTTTTGACATAAATTACTTTATTTGGGTTCCTTCACTCACTTTTCAAAGTTGATTCAAAGTTACTGAGCTCTGGGGTCTACAGCCCCTCAGTATCTCTGCAAGTGTCTGGTTTCCCACCTCTGTGCATGGACAGCCAAAGTAACTCTTCCAATTAGTGAATGATTCACTCCATTTGTATATTTTTACACCTTTCTGTCCCATCCTGTTCCTTTTGCAAAAATGGTTGCTTTCTACCTGCCTTACCATGGAAATCTCAGTGTACCGATATGACAACTCAACTCTGAGCAAGTGGAAGTAGAGTAAGATCCTAAAGTCCTTGCTCCATCAGGACTAGAGCTGTGCTGCTTGCAGAACTCAGATTAGATCAGAAGTCCATGAGCAGTTTTGTGCTGTGTCCTTAGAAACCCTATNGATTTCATTGCAAATAAATCTCTCAGTCATACATTCTGAGAGGACACTTTTCAGCGTCTTCTAAAAGGTTGCTACTACTTTAAGAAATTCAGAAGGCCGTAAGACACAGTTGAATAGTTTATCCATATAATAATCCATAAAATAATTAGTTTATAAATTAATAGGATTAGTAAAATTATGAAATGAATTAATTTAGGTAAGTTTGCACAACACAATTAAGCATAAATAGGGCCAGGATCATGGTTCTACCTCCAGTTGGTGCTTTACAGAGACTAGGTTAAGCCCCAAAAGTGAAGAAGCTACATTAGTGTTTCAGTGTGACTTGCACTAAGTCCAGCTACTCAACCAATTAGCTTGGACCCTGGGGTCTTTTGCCTGTCTTGCTTTACACCCAGCAAAGCAACTAAGTGCCACATAGCCACTTTTGCACCTACCCCTCAGTCCCCTCTACTCCAAGTGGGATGGGAAGGAGAATTGGACAAAAAGGTAAAACCCCTTGGTTTAGATCACAGCAGTTTAATAATTGAATTAAAATAATAATCATAATAACAATAATAATACTACCATTGTAAAGAAAAGAAAGTCAACAAAAAGGGTTTGAGAAATAAACCCCAAGACAGACAAGTGATGCACAATACCATCTCTCACCACCCACTGATGGTCCATTCCTGAGCAGCAAGTGGAGCCCCCTGGCCAGTTCCCCCCAGTTTACACATTGTGTGTGATGCTTTATGGTAGGAAATATCCCTTTCACCAGCTTAGGTCAGCTGTCCTGACTGTGTTCCCTCCTGGCTTCTCGTGCCCCTGCTCATTTGCAGAGCATGGAAAACTCAAAAGACCTGGTTTAGCTTAGAGTAAGCACTGCTCAGCAACAACTGAAGCATCTGTGTGTTATCAACATTACTCTCACACTAAATCTCAAAACCATAGCACTGTACCAGCTACTGGGAAGAAAAGTAACTCTGCCCTAGCTGAAAACAAGATATTGTCAAAGACATATGGTTGCTGAGAAGACCCAACTACCAGACAGCATCTCTGAAATGTCCGGGTTTTGATTTATTGTTGCTGCACTTCTGTTGGTTTGGCAGAAGAAAAGAATGTGGAGTGAAAAGAACAACTTTTACATAAAAGAACCAAAATGGCGCTGCAGTAAACCTCCTTCAATCTCTCCAACAGGAGTCATTATCATGCGTCCTTTCTTTGCATATTTTCACCCTTTCACATGAATGTTAGGTTCTCAATAAGCTCTTTTTAAACAGATCCCTGTTGCAGTTCCTATCTTCTGTCTTCCATTTTCTGTGATAATTTTCTGTTCGTATGATAAAATGCCGTGTTTCTTAAGATGATGAGCAACTGAGTGTGCTGGGCACCCCACCACTCTGGCCACATAATGGTGTATTTGGTGAGTGTTTCTTTGGTGTGGGTTTGGTGAGTGTTTTTGACATAAATTACTTTATTTGGGTTCCTTCACTCACTTTTCAAAGTTGATTCAAAGTTACTGAGCTCTGGGGTCTACAGCCCCTCAGTATCTCTGCAAGTGTCTGGTTTCCCACCTCTGTGCATGGACAGCCAAAGTAACTCTTCCAATTAGTGAATGATTCACTCCATTTGTATATTTTTACACCTTTCTGTCCCATCCTGTTCCTTTTGCAAAAATGGTTGCTTTCTACCTGCCTTACCATGGAAATCTCAGTGTACCGATATGACAACTCAACTCTGAGCAAGTGGAAGTAGAGTAAGATCCTAAAGTCCTTGCTCCATCAGGACTAGAGCTGTGCTGCTTGCAGAACTCAGATTAGATCAGAAGTCCATGAGCAGTTTTGTGCTGTGTCCTTAGAAACCCTATGGTTACATCTATGTGTCCTAGGTTGCAGTGTATTCTATTACCATCTTTGTGAGCTATGAAACCAGGTGGGGCAGTGTTTCTTTGCCTCCTCCCTCCGGACTATGTTCTGTTAATGGGCCCATCTGTGCCTGGCGGAACGACTCATAGATAATGGGCTCTGGACTATCTCCTGTTAATGGGCCCATCAGTGTCTCACCACCCCATTGTGAGATGCTCCGCCTGGGAGGAGGAACTGAACATTTCCCACTTGGATATAATCAGAGGTTTTTCAGGCACAAGGTAGCTTTTCTCCGCTGGACTTCCAGAGGACGAGAGGCTGCATCACTGGACCTTCAGGCGAGGACCAGGCCCTTTTCCACAGGAGCACTGTTTCACCAGAACTATCGCACCCACCCTGCTCACCGGGAGCCACCAGCGCTGCTGCCGGCTGTGACCAGCACTGCTCCAGGAGGGGAAGCTGCCGGCTGTGACCAGCACTGCTCCAGGAGGGGAAGCTGCCGGCTGTGACCAGCCCTGCTCCAGGAGGGGAAGCTGCCTGGCAGCCGAGAAGGCTGCACTGGGTGACTGTGCTGTTATAACTGCCATAGTCATTGTTGTTTATTGTTTTGTTTTGTTTTATATATATATAAATTAGTAAAGAACTGTTATTCCTATTTCTCATATCCTTGTCTGAAAGCCCCTTAATTTAAAAATTGTAATAATCCGGAGGGAAGGGGGTTGCATTTCCCATTTCAAAGGGGGCTTCTGCCTCACTTAAACAGACGCCTGTCTTTCAAATCAAGACAGAATGCCAGTAGATGGACTTGGCCAGCGACCATTCTCAGACAGCAGAACTTAGACCTTAAATCTAGGCAGCCAAGTCCTTTTGGTCCCAGAAAAAGGTGACTATATCCAAATGACCTCTATGAAATGGTGTCTTACCCTGGCATTATGTGGAAGAGAGATGGTTAGCTGAGCCCAAAAACGATTCCAAGTACTGTGTTAGCATTTTAATTGTAGGGACAATCATGTCTCAGTAATTGAGCCCAGAGAATAGATGTAGGCTGGGGATCACAGTTTATCCCTGTAGAGAATGGGCTTAGTGACAGAGTACTGCATGCATTGCAGCCTGGTTGTGAAGTTTAACTGATATTTATAAAATATGCCAAATCCTCGCATACAAAATGCAACATAAGTAATAAGTATTAATAAACGTGATTATATTAAACCAGGTCTGTTTTCAGTCATGTTTTATAAGACCACAGTTGTAGCAGTAAGTGAGCTTTCATACAGAAGATCAAAAATTTTGCCTTCCATTGTAAGTCATTCTTTGTAAGCTTTTCCAATAAAAACAGCAGAATATCTCATACATATTGAAATTCAATGACATTCTTAAAGACTAAGCGTTCATTTGCAAATGGCAAGCAATAATACTGAATTTCTCTTTCCCAGACATTTTTGAGCACGTATTTCAAGCTGAATGTTATCAATAAGGAACAAACTACTAAGTTTAAAATTTACATTAAAACTAATATAATTTTTTTTAGTAAAACAACACATCAGGTGCATTTTAGCTTTAATCTAAACCTAAGTAAGCAAGGTTTCCTGCTTTGTCAAACTGTTTTTCAAGTTGAAGCCTGTCACATCTTCAAGCCTAACTAGTTTTTAGCACTTAAAAAATGTTTTTCCCAAATTATGTTCAGCGAGAAGAGAGACACCACAGTTTGAGTGAAAGCTGGTTCTAAAACTCTGCAGCAGAATTTTTAGTTTCCAGTCCTTTATTAAGAGAAATAAACCAGAGGCTTTCAGGGGTGGGGTACCAGCACTGATGATTCTCATGCTCTGACACAGGGTTTCACCTCTTCTGATGACAAGCTAAACTTAAAAGTGCTACTGACACAACCCTGACAGAGTATGAAAAAAATATAATTTCCCTAACTGACTCAGCTATGATGTTTTCCTTGCAATATTACCTCTTATTCTTTTTGGAAACTGGTATAGAAGTAACTGTCAGAAAGGAATCTTTTGATTATATAAAGTATCTCTCAATTCAAAGAATTTTCTAGTGCAATTCAAATAACAACCTCTTTTTGGTGTAGACCAGGCCTGGGGCTCTGTCTTTGTGTTATGGACAAATCTTCACAGGTAATATACTGGATTTTAACTCGAATACAGGAGTTGGAGCTTACAGTGTGTAAAGTGGGATTTCTAACTCATCTTCAGTTCATTTCAAAACTCACTCCCTAAATGACCAGTACTTCAGTGCTGTCTCCTCTTTTTCTCAAAACACAGGGAAAAGCCTCATGACCCTGCACTGAATATGAGAGTCTGCATGAGGCACTCTTTGAAGAGCTTGTCACAGCTGCAATGTCAGAGGAAACCAAGTCTCTCTGCTAAGGAGAGGGCAACAGGTTTTATTTTACAGTTATGGTTCTGTATTTGAGCAGGAGGACTCTGGCAGAAAGACAATGGAGCTTCTGGCTAAGAGCCTTATGACTATGCATTACATGCTGTGACTCATACAGGAACAGATCCTCAACATCATGCTTGTGCTGATGGGTCCTTTCCAGTCACTGGGATCAGCTCACACCTGACTGCATCCCCTGATTTTGTGACTCTTTTTTCCACTTTTTTTTATGTGTTTGAAGTTTCAGAAATCCTGAAGGTTCCCAAACCAGCCACATGGCCTGTTTGGCAGCTTACTTTCTTCTTCCCCATGAAAACTAGAATGTCGAACTTGGCTGTAGGGCTTTTTGACCTATGCATTCCTGTATGCCATCTTACACATCCCAAACACAGCTATATAGCTTTATTATGTTTTTCTTCCTTTCCAGTCCTGTTTCATCTCAGCTGTCCCTCAAAAATACTTTCTGTGAACAAAAAAAAAGTGAGGGAGGATTCTTTTCAACAATTTCCTATGTTTCTATTGAATTTTCCCCCTCAAAATACCTCAAGAACAGCTCTATTTCTTTTTCCTCAGCCACTGAAATAAAACTGTGTAAAGACAGTTGCATCATTTCTACACATTCCAGTAAAGGAACCTTGAATCACACACAGCATATGCATGAGCAGGAGGACCCAGCGCTTATTTCTTTGAGCAGCTTCAAAACTAGAATGAACTCAGTCTTTGCATGAAAAACTTTCAAGAAATATAAGAGCATTAATCCATGTAACATCCCTCTTTGGTGATTGTTATGTTCTCTTAGCTAGAGAGGAAATATTTCTTATATTCACGAAGACATACATAGCCGATAACTGAGACAACTGGCAATTGAGCAGGGTGCCACCACGGGGTGTACTGGTGCCCATTCAAACTGTACTTTCAGGTGTGAGGTGAAGGGGCTGCATGCCTTCAGTCATCCAGGAAGTGTGTCAGTAGCCAAGCAAACACATCCAGCATGGCTAATTACTGCTGGAGCATATTTCAGTCATTGAAAGTTTAAGTATTTGAGCCTCTAAGGTCCTGTGATCAATTCAGAGGCATTTCTGTATTTTTCTGTACTGTGCAAAATGGTTTTAATTTTGGAATACCATATCTCATTAATTTTAAGGGGTATTCAATATATTAATTAATTAATTTAATGCAAAACCATAAACCCAGAAATAAAACAAAAAAAAAGTTGAGGTGGCAGAGGGTGCTTATCCATTGACCATAAGAGTTTCAAGTATCTCTGCGGCTGAAGTAAGAACAGGTAAATGTCTGCTTTTCTGATTCTCTTTTTATCCTCCGAACAGACTTTAACAGGCTGGCACATGGACAGCCTGAATAGCGTGGTTCCCAGGCCAATAATGGTAACTGCTAAAGACGGGTTGTTGCATAAATGTTCTGGCACAAGAGAGTGTGAACAAAGAGAGGTCTTTTCCAGGGGAAATGTGCACACATTAAAATTGCCATGGAACTTCAGGCATGGCAATAGGTAGTGGAATGACAAGAAACTCTAATAGCGAGTGTAGCTGGGAAGGATGTCAAGAATCTGTAGAAGAGGCATATGATGTGGGCTGGAGAGTGAGATGGAAGAAAAAGAAGAAAGTAATCGCCCTTGTCAGGAGAGGACAGCATGGAGCACAGGAGTGGTGGCAGTGGAGATGAATAAAACTCTGTGTGAAGTGTGAGCCCAGGGCTGATAGGGATAAAATAATTTTGAGTTGCACAGGAGTATGAAATTTCCTTCAAAAACAGGAAAATCATGAGGAAATATGGAAATTTTTGGTTTCAGTGAAAGAAAACAAATCACATCGGGACTTGTATTAAATTTGCAGTAGTCATCCTCAAAGCTACAAAGACTATTTAAAATAATTTCAGAATGTTTTTATGTATCATCTTTTCACATGGGACAAAGTGTGTGTAGGTTTTATAAAGCCTGTAGATCTTCCTTCTCTGCTCCCTACCATATTAATAGTGTGTATAAACTCTTTGTAAATAAGTTGCTAAATAAGTTTCTAAATTTCCTCTTTCTGAAAATTATTTAGGAGATCAAGATGCTTTCCTTAGATTCCAGAAGCATTAGAGTTCAGCAGCCCTACCGCCTGGTTCAACTGCCTGGTTGCTGAGGTTGCCTGGTTGTCTAGGTAATGCACATAAAGGAGATCTCCAGCCTCATGCAGGGATGAGCCTGTGGCATACAGCATCCCCCTTGGGGCCTGAATTCCCTGTAAAAGAAAGCTGTACACCCATGCCAGCTGTAAGTTACAATCTTCAACAGAAGTCCTTGCTCGGGACAATCAGAAGAAGAGGAACGGCAGATGTGATCCTGCTCTGTCAGAAGCACAATCCAAATATTATCTGAAGACTTTTTTTAATACATATAAGGCAAAACTGGAAAGAACACATTGTATCAGAAACCACCTTATTTTATAGCATGAGAGCTAGAGGAATAATGGTGTAATTTTCACCTTTCAGCCCCTCATGCATCTTAAGACAACAGAGACTTGATGCTCTTTAATGTCTTTCCCCAGTTCACAGAGTGTGCCCAAAGACTCTCCTGCTCTTCCACTCCCCTCCTCACTGGTAGCTTATCTAGGCTGATGAAAAGCCTTGAAGGGATTTTGTAGCTGACCATGCCTTCTTGACTAATTCCCAGCTTCTAAGGAGAAACCTGTTTGCTGTTCTTCCTTTTTCTTTGCTTTGCCATTGCTATGTAAGGAGCTGCATGTCCCTACCACAAAAGACACACCACCTCTCTCAGTGCCATCTCTCTCACTACAGCTAGCAAAACACCAACACTAGTATGAAGAGTTTATGTCCCCAGAAAAGTGAGTGGAGGAACCCAAATAAAAAAAAAACCTCAACAAACCCTCACCAAAGAAACACTCACCAAATACACCATTATGCTTGTGTGCTATTGAAGGCATTAAAGTAATTGTCAGTTTTAATATTTTATGGTCTTGATATATTTTTGTTTAAAGCTTTGGCTTAGAAATTAATGATTATATTTTAGAAATAATGATTATATTTTTATATTTTTAATATATATTTTAGTAATTTAAGATGCAAAATACACAAACATTATATGCCAGATCATCAGTTATCTTTTATTTCTTAGCACTTGTTGAAATTTATTTTGATAAATGTGTAACAAGTTACGATCTTCACTTCATCCCAGACCATAAACATTCTTTTGACACTTCCCTTCTCCTAAAATCTCTCAGAAATCAGTCAGAAAGAAGTACTTCTTAACTATGGTTAGCATTTAGCTAATGAAGTAAAAAGTAGCTATTGTTTCACTAATCTAACTCAAATATTGCTATTAAATTAGGGAATCTAATTTATTTTTGAAACAAGACAAATGCTAGATGCAGGTATTTTTCCTGTGTGCAGTATATTCTGTGCAGCTCTGCCAATCGCTTGCTGGAGTCCTGGGCTGTGCAAGCAGAAAGTGCCCTCCTGCTGAGGCCACTTTGCTGCTTTCTGCGGAACACGTGCAGCAAGGAATACGAGGGCTCCAGTTCAAGTCCCTGCTGCAGTAATGTGCCACTGAGAATCCATATCTCCTGGAAGCAGCTATCTTGGTAGCAGGTTCAAAGCTACACGTGTGTGTATCACCTTCATTTGTGTGTGGAAGAAAAGTTAGAGCACTAGGTGAACAGCTCTAAAAACTGAATCCACACTTCACTGGTTTGAGATTACACACATCTTTCCTTAAGTTTTTACAGTTTTTAATTTGCTAAATAATGGGGTATTCATAGTGGTCTGAAATACGTACTCTATCATTTATGTTCCCTGCTTGATAATTTTCATGTCTTTAATGTCTTTCTGTGCACCATCACTATCTTAGATTGAAGATAGTCTTTGAAACACATTTTCTTCATTTTTAACTTGTTGTTTGACAAGTAGTGATGGGAAAAATAGTTTCTAACGAAGAAAGCAATTTTAAATTAGATATTGCTTTTCTCCAAGCTGAATCAAGGCCCTATAGACATTATGGCAGGCTGGGTTTTGCAGATTTTTTAAACAAAAAACAAGTTCTTCAATGATTAATTAGTAGACTGTGAAGTCATAGAATCATAGAATGGTTTGGGTTGAAAAGGATCTTAAAGATCATAGTGTTCCAACCCCCTTGTCGTGGCCAGGGACAACTTCCATCAGGTCAGATTGCTCAGAGCCCCATCCAGCCTTGAACGCTCCCAGGGATTGTGCACCCACAACTTCTCTGGGCAGCCTGCTCCAGTGCCTCGCCATTCTCACAGGAAATATATCTTCCTAATATGTAATCTAAATCTAACGTTTTTCAGTTTAAAATCACTACCCCTTTGCCCTTACACTACATGCCCTTGCCTAAAGTCCTTCTCCATCTTTCTTGTAGGCTCTTGTACGTACTGGAAGGCTGCTACAAAGTCTCCCTGGGGACTTCCCTTCTCCCGCTGCCTGTCTTCATATGAGAGGTGCTTCAAGCCCTCTGAGCATCTTCAGGGACACACTCTGGAATTGCTCCAACAGATCCATGTCCTTTATGTTGGGGGCACCAGAGCTGGATGCAGTGCTCCACATGGGGTCTTAGAGGAGCAGAGTAAAGGGGAAGAATCACTTCCCTCACTTCCTCACTGCCTCTTTTTCATTGCTCCTGAACCTGGAAGAGAAAAGTCTTGAATATTGATCAGGTTTCTTGGTCCCCTCTTCCCTCCACAGCTTTTCCCCATGGTACTCTACCAAGCAGAACCCTGAAAAGTCTGCTCTTCTGAAGTCCAGGTTAAAGAGATTACTGTGTACCCTCCTCACTGCCCTAAGCATCTTGAACTCCACTGCTTCAAGGCTGCCCTTGAGCTTCGCATTCCCTACCAGCCCCTCCCTGTTGGCAAGAACAAGGACCAGCACAGCACATCTCCTCGTTGGCTTCTCTATCACTTGGAGAAGGAGGTTACTGCCAACATGTTCCTGGAACCTCCTGGATTATCCTGCTGTGCTGCCCCTCCAACAGGTATCAGGCTGGTTGGAGTCCCCATGAGGACTAGGGCACGTGAATATGAGGTCCCTCCTATCTGTTTGTAGAGGGCTTCATCAGCTCAGTGTTTTGTCTGATGACCAGATCCCTCCTACAATCTCACCTGTCCCTGCCTGCTGCAGCACTGCCGGCTCCAGTGCCGAGCACCCACCCGGTCCAGGGACAGGCTGACCGGACTGCTCGGAGGCGCGGGAAGGCTGGCGAAGTTCCAGCAGGGGTTCGCCCAACCCACCGATGGTACAGGCGCGCTGAGGAAGGAGAGACGAGGCGGAGGGGCTTCTCCAGATGGTGCGGGGTTTATTATGGCACCGGGGTCGTGCCAGGAGAAGCGAGACAATGCGTTTCACACTCACAGTTATACCCCTGTGAGTGGGCGGGGGAAGATACAGAACCCCCAATGGTGCAGGAACACGGGGTTTGAATTTGGCGGGCTGGGGGTACAAAACCAATGGGAGGGATTGTGGGAGGGGAAAAACACGAGGTGGGAGGGGAGAAGGTGGCCGTGCCCAGTTCATGGGGAGCGCACCACAACACCTGCCTTCCCTTTAATGCTGACCCATAAACTCTCTGCTGTTTATCCATCCCCAGGCAGAGCTCCATGCACTCCAGCTGGTCACTGACAGAAAAGGCAACACCACATCTTTTCCTCCTCTGTCTTTCCTTCCTAAACAGCCTGTATCCTTCCATTCCAAGACTTGAGTCATAGGAGCCATCCCACCATGTCTCTGTGATGACATCACAGCACTACAGGTGTGTGCACATCTTGTTCATTCCTTGGGCTATGTGCATTTTGCATAGAGTCCTTTAAGCTGGGCCCACCACTTACTGTCTGGAGGGGCTGGAATTCCTTTGTGCAGTTTTTCCACACTGGGATTTTAGTTCACACCCAAGTTATGCTGCCCACCTAGAGACTCAAATACATGATCAAATTACTGAATATCAGCCGAAGTTCAATGCTTGTTCATCCATACACTCCTCCCTGGCACATAGGTGAGGTAATGTAACTCAACTTAAAGCCTATAGCTTAAATAGTAAGCAAGGTTGAACTGGCAGCATGCTAAGAATGAACACATACATGTGTGAGCTAATGTACTGTAACTTCTTGAGCCGCAGAAACGTGGTCTGGGCCATAAATCACACACATTGTGTGTAATTTCAGTGTCAATTCAAGGTGACGGGAACCCATGCCCTGGCACTAACCCTCAATTTCCTGGTATCATTTGAAGGACTTCTGGCACAATGATCCATGCTGGTCTGGTTCATTATGTTTGTGCTCTTACTGTGACAAAAATGGAGAAGCAACTAGGTTTATCTCCCTACTAATATTCCCTTAACACGAGAGCCTCTAAGGCTCATATGTGTGGCTTTATGGTGTCCTGTGTCATACTCCTCTCAAACAGTAGAAAAATGGACATTCAAAATGAAGGAGATGAAATGCTGGGCTGCCACAGTTTATTTTTTTAAAAAAAATTTCTGCACAGCTTTTTTTGGAAACATTTGCTATGGAAGCTGACCAAAAAGAAAAATTTGAGCTGGAGAAGGTAGGGTTTTGAGCGCTTTATCAGAAAGTAGACTATTCTGTGAATTTCAGAATTTTTTCTATATATAGATTGAACAACCAAACCACAAGGAACAAATGCAGGTTTTAAGTGAGGTTTCATTCCAGAACTTCACAAAGAGCCATCACTGAAAACAGCGAAAATTATTTTGTGGTTACGCAAAATATATGACTCATACGTGGGTAGAAAGAGAAGCATGTAATAAAAAAAACCCCAAAACCACTCAAAATAACCGTATTTGTCTCACTTTCTTTGGTTTCACACACTGTTTTTCTGCAAATATGGTGAATGCTGTTTACTGTGCTACGTTCATAAAAATTATGTTTGCTTGAACAATGTAGTTTTGAGGCTAAGAAGTTGCACTCAGACTTAATGACTAAGGAAATTAAAAATGCTACATAGAATTGCAACAAAATCACCCAGGGCACATCTTAAATTTGAAGGAGTTGAAATCCCTGTCTCTAGTCTTCTGATCTCTGGTACTGGTCTGCAGAAGGTCCACCCCTGGTGGCACAAGTCAATACTGTAATCTGCTTCTTCACATGGCACTTAGATCTTTTAATGCAATAATATTATTTGACACATGACTTTTGAGGAATCTGAAGGAGGCATAGAGAATAAATTTATTTTCTGCAGTTATGTTCAGATTAATTTAATTTATGCTCAGCAGTTACTGCATTGTTTTATCCAACCTGAGATATCCAATTCTTAAATCAAAATTGGCTCATGAACATACAGCGTTAGACAGGGTTTACGGGAGTAATGCTTAAAATCAGAAACCCCCCGAATATTTTCTCACTAGTATAGTTTATGCATTAGTCAAGTGTGGAAAATGGAGCTTGCTAGAAAAAAACCCACAAATGTCTAGAAAAAGGATCCTTCTTATCCCTCCCTTTTCTGCAACATTAATCCAATTATTATATCTTGCAGTACACTTCATGCTGGTTATTGTTGCCATGGCCTTCCAGTCTGTACTCTCCAGTAAATTCAAGTAATTAAAACTCTTTCTCCATATACCTCCCAGGACATGAACCCAAGTGTTTTTATTTGTGAATGCAATGATATACTTAATGCTATGGCTGTGATTGAGGAGAACACAGGACCACTACCAACATGAATGCAAACAAGGCCAGCTTGGACTGCCTTATCTTGTGTTTGCCATGGGTAGGGGCACAGTCTCTTCTGCCAGCATGGTAACTTCTCAGGCCACTGCAATTTAGCTGAAGGCCTAAATGTAACATTTCAGGCAAGCCTAATAATGATACAGTTCAGTCCCTCCAAGCAACTATCTGGGCTGCTAAAATGTCAAAATCAGTAAAAATATAGCTCTTTAAGTAGCGTTACCCTGCCATCTCTATCTCCCCTGCTTTACAAAGAGAACAATTGCGTCCTTCCAGTAATGCTGTAAGGTTTCCTTCATTAATGCATATATGGCACCTTGAAACGTATGAATAATAGATTTTGGACTTTAATGAAAAGTAATAAGGACTTCTTTAAAAATCCTTGATCCCATGCTAAAGAGAATTCTCTAACAACATCAACAAATTTGAGACTTCTTACTTTTCTAGATGGAAAAGTTGATCTATTGCTTGTTTGTTTCTTCAAACAAATTTAGAGTTTTGTCATAGTATTTCCACAGAAAGTGGTCTTTATCATGCAATAGTAGTTTGACAAAACTCTCAAAAAATGGAGTAAAACTTGGAGGGAGGATAACTACTTTCATATTATAAATTATACGTAAAATGGATGGTTTTCATAATGATACATAATGCACTGCTTTAACTGTCCACATTGTATTGCACAATGCTTTGTCTGTGCGGAATTGCACCAGCTGTACCTGCTGTGCCTTTGTAGAGTCCTATTCAGCACTCCTTATTCACTCCCTTCTTTGGCAAAGCCCCCTCTGAAGTCAGTGTGTGATATGCTACAGTAAGAAGCACTGAATAGGACCCTTAAATGGTAACTCCTTGGAGGAGGAAACTGCCACTTTTCTCACACTTCTCTTACAGTATAATGCAATTTGGACTGAAGATGCTATGAAAATACTACTAATAATAGATTGAGCAACTACATCAGGTAAATCAGTTTGGTTCTCAAGAAGCACCATCCTTTTTTCAGCATAAAGAGATCAAAGAAGGCCTCAGAATACCAGCAGTGGTGTTAGATTTAGATATGGTCAGCAGTAGCTTTTTAAATTTTGCCTACAAAGTCCACAAATATTATGTGAAATATTAACATGTCACAAATTAATATTTTTCAGAAAGGTATTATATATTCACGAGATTTATTAACAATTGGCACATTTTCAGCCTCTAGGCCATAAATATGTCTTAGACCAAAATCTTGTACTAGTGAATAAGGTACAACTATTTCTCATTTGAGGTTAATCTAAGTGCTGTATTAATCTATGTTTAGTCTTTTCAAAAAGTTAAGCTCCACAGAATCTTTGTCTCTTCAAACATTCAAGATTTCTTGGCCTTCTACAATTTTATTCGTTCACTTTGATAAACTCTCTGTGCCAACAAACCCTAGCCAATTTTATATCTTAAAAAAAAGAACACTTTAAACAATTTAACTAAACGCCTTTACAGCTTTGGTTTTAATTAGATGTTTTGCTTCTTCAGCTTACTGGAAAGAGCTAGATAGCTTCTAACCATGTCAGTCTATATAACAGCAGGTGTCAGCTTTAACTGCCTCTGAAAATTTTAAATGTATTCAATTAAAAGAATCCCTTAGAGAATGAAACTCTTATGTTCATTTGTCTTATGTGAGGTTTGCAACATATTTTCTTTCTATACACTATGTTCTTGTTGATTCTGTGACCCAATTATGGCTAAAATTTTTAATGTCAAAGTACATTCAATTAGTGCTTTCATCTTAATATAATCCATCAGAAAAATGGATTGTTCCACAAGTGTCATTTGGGAAGGTAAGTCTCTCTCTTTCTTTTCTTCTGGAAACCAGAGTAATTTTGACACCAGAACAGTAAGTGGTTATCTGAGCAATGATAGGTGAGAAAATTGATAGCTTTGAGATCTGAAATGGATGGCTTCTCATATTCTGATCTCAATACACAAACCTACATGTGTACCTAGATATCTTTGTAGGCCTTTCTGGAGCAGGAGTAAAAGAACTGCAGAAGAGAGCAGATATATATAATATATATAAGCTGTACACTCTACACACACACATATGCTTAAGTGCAATTAAAATAAGCATGCTTGTCCTTCAGCTACCAGCAGGCAGTTAGATTTTTCAGTTTATGTTAACTCTGTCTTTTATTCTTCTACCTGAATTATCATATTAAAAACCCACTCCTGAAACATGCTACAGCTCCAAGCATTTTTCTCATGGCAAAAATGAAACCAGTTATGAAGCTATATCATGAGGGCTACCCAGTAAAGAAAACATACTTCGAAAAAAATGTTTTAAAGATTTAATGACTTACCCATTTTCCTTGAAAATTGGTGCATGTTAGGATAAAAGTTGCATAAGATATTGTCCTATTTGTTCAGCACTAGTTGCTCTAAATTCCATTACATCAGGTATGATGTGATAACCAAACTGCCTTTGATTGGGTCCTAGCAAGAATTCCCAGTGAGTCAATATCTAAACAAAATTAAGAGGTGTTTTTGCATTGTTATAGAATCAATCAAGCACTGGGGACTGGCAAACTATGACTAAACCAAGCACTTACCATATGTGAACCCATAACATTTTCATGAGTGCCAGGTCTTAAGAACTGAGACCAAACCTGAAATCCTTGCAGAAAAATTAATGATGATATGCTCTAGTTATAGTATAGTTGGTAATGTGATATTTAAAAAGATGTTCTAAACTAGGTTTGAAATATGTTCTGAATACACTGCTACTCCTGACAACAAAGTCCAAACTCCATCTAGGTGAAAAATTTCATCTGCAATGTACAATGCTGTTGGATAGCCAGAATTTTAAAAAATCCATGTGGGCAGATCATGGCTGCAGGAAATGATGTTTTAAAGCCAGAGGACGATGATCACATCACCTGCTTGAATTGAAAGTCACCTTTCAATATCTCAAAAGTGTTTTGCTCAAAAGCAGATCAGGAAAAAAAAAGTGATTCTGTGAAAATGTATCAGGAACACTGCATACCTGAAAGAAGAAGGAAAAAAATAGGAATGTTATGGAGAAGAAATTTTTTTTAAAAAGTGAAGAACCTGGAACAGACTGCAACAAAGTTGTTGCTCATTGAAAAAAGTTTGCTTGAAAGAAGAACTCAACAAAGCAGCAGGAGAAAGAAAAGAAAAAAAGGAAAAACAAAACAAAAAAGAAGAAAAAGACATAGATCTACAAAAGAAAAGAATCAAGGAAGGTGTTAAAATACATAGATACTTAAACTATGAAGATGATCTAGCAGCAAATACATAAAAAAGCAAATAATAAAATGGTTATTGGAACAAATCTGGATGTGCATCAGCATTAGTACAGAGAAAAGGCAGAACTGAGCTTCAGTTTCTGGGTCATGAGGAGATACCTGTAAATGCAACAAGCAAGTTTTTGTGGAAGAAAATTGTTGGAGTGGGTGAGCTGGCAACGGTAGAAGCTGAGATGCCAGAAACCCCTGGTGCAGGAGACACCCTGCGCTGGTGGGTCAACTCAGAAAGTAAATAGCTCCCCCGACTCGGGTTACAGGGAAAGACTTCTTCTCCCATCAGGCAGTACCTGTCTGGTACCTGGTCCCCCACTCC
>VZRR01010568.1:45803-114398 GCA_013398015.1 Oreocharis arfaki | reverse complement strand
GCAGGGGATGCTTTTGGGTTAACGCGGCGATTTCAGCCACCCCACAGCAGCCCGCATCAGAAAATGTTTCCAGAAACTACCAAAAATCGAGGAAGTCTCTTATCATGTGACAGTGGCAAAGAGTTACAAAAAGTATTGCTTCTCAGGATATGGAGAAGAAATCATTATATTCAAATAACGGAAATAAAGTTATGGTTGCAGATTTGTCAGCTTCCTCTGTCGGCTTCCTGTAGATCTCTCTTGCTCCCGGGTAAGGATTTAAAGGAAACAACATACATCCTCTCAGATCTACCACATCCATGTCTTATAAAGAGAAAACCTAAAAAATATTACTAATGTTTAACAAGTCCAGATGAGTCTACAACTTTATCAGTTGTTCAGAGATGACCAGTTTGGGGTCATAAGGACTTACATGATTACCAAGTTGTTGCATTCAATGAAATTGACTTTGTTTTATATTAACATGTTATGTTGTTAAATGTATTGATACAAGCATGAACATAAAAGAGAAATGAGTACCTTAGTCCAATAAAAAATATTGTTTGTGGTAAACGAATAACATTCCTATTAGAGTTTCAAAATAATTTACAATACAACAAACACATTTAAATCTGAATTACTTTGTTTTCACTTATGTTCTTCATGCTCTTGAGACAGTGTTCTCTTACAACATTTTGAATTTTAGAATGCTAGGAATTTTTCTCTTTGGTCTCATTAGTCTTGCTTTAAAATAACTTTTAGTCTTATAGTGTGGCACTTGATAAAGCCATACCTCTTTTTATATTTTTTTAAATTATTCAGTGAGGTCCTTGGTTACCTTCAGCTACAGTTTCTATGTCTAAAGTCTGCACTTATCTCTGTGACAGTAGCCATATTAGCCTAAACTGATAATCTAGGGGACTTTATTGGTTAATAGGGTGTGGGTGGCTGCAGATCTTTGGAAATCCACAGCATGGTAGTTACAGGGGTTCTTGACCCAAAGACCTAGTGGGAAAAGGAGGAGAGATAATAAATTTATTAAAAAAGTAAAGTATGCTAAACTTCATTTGAATATATTTTTTTTCCATTAGATATGTATTTTCCATAGTTCTACACTCTGAATCATTACTTCTTGTTGGGTTCCACTGCAGGGAACTGCAAGGAGTTCTTTTAAAAATGAATGGTTGGGAACGAAATGAAACCAAGCGAGGTAAACCTTGTATCTGAGAACCATTTATTGATAACAAAAACGAGAAAGAAGAGGAGTTACCCGAGCAAAAGAGGGCTAGAAGAGACAGAAAAGAAGAAAGGAAAATGGAAAAGGACTGGGGGGGAGGAGAGAGAGGGGACAGAGAGAACAAGAGGGCATTACCACTAGCTAGTCAGGGCAGTGCTGTCGGTGTCTGGGTGGCGGTCAGGGACTGTGCATGCTGCCTGCCTGTGGATGGGCTGGGTAGCAAGCCTGTGTGCAGCTCCACAGGCATGGCTCCCGTGGTGACGGCACTGGACACACGGTGAATGGGGTGCTCGGATGGGAAGACCTGGACCTTGGACAGGGTCATGGCAACCGGCTGGATCAGTGTGGCAGGGTGGGCAGTGACAGCTGGATCGGGGCAGCAGGGTTANCTCCCAAAGCCTGCCTGCTAACAGAGAACCATTGGTCCAGCCCAACCCTCCTGTGCCATCCATTGGTGGAGAGCTCTTTGCAACTTGATTGGAGAAGCCCCTCCATGGTGTCTCCTACTGCCTGCCTCCTGTGGGGTGTTGCCAGGCGAAGTCTCCCCAGACATGAGGCTTCCCCCACTCCNGGGCAAGTGGGCCAGCAAATGAACAATAATGAACCCCAACGAGCAAGTGGACAGCAGCAAACACCCCTAGCAAGCACCAATGCAGTTCATTTTTATACTTCCCGGCCCCTCCCAAAGCCTGCCTGCTAACAGGGAACCATTGGTCCAGTCCAACCCTCCTGTGCCATCCATTGGTGGAGAGCTCTTTGCAACTTGATTGGAGAAGCCCCTCCATGGTGTCTCCTACTGCCTGCCTCCTGTGGGGTGTTGCCAGGCGAAGTCTCCCCAGACATGAGGCTTCCCCCACTCCCGGCTGCCTCCTGCAAGTGGCAGGGGTACACTCCCTCCCCCCCATGCCTCTGACAACCCCGACAACCAGCCTTGAGGCAAACTAAAATGGCTGAATTCAAGCTGAATTGGGTCCTCACACCTGTTTCAAAAAAGCATTCTTTTTCTTGCTAGCTAAATTGACACCTAATGTTCAGTATCTTTGACACTTTGTTGACTGTTTGGTTTTGGTTTTTTGCACAGTGGCAAGAAGCATAAAATTAAGAAAACCTTAAAAAAATTAGTAAGTATCTAGTCTTAATTCACAGATAGAAATCAGATTGCTAATTGACTGGAATACACAAAAAAGCTATTCATAATAAAAGTTAATATCATAAGCCAAATTAGAAAGGAAAGTTATTGCTTACATGTAGGGATAGGAAAAGCATATTTATACCATAAAATAGGATTTCAACTATATATGTACTGTTACAGTCTTTTACAATTTTTATTAACATTGCCTCTTTATAAGTGTGTACTGTGTGTATACTTCAGCTGTTTTTGTAGTCATTAGTTGTGAAGAATTTAGCTATTTTGGGGTGTGTAAAAGTGTACATAAAAATAGACCACATTGTTCTGAACTGCTATTGTCTTGTTTAACCCACAAGCAACACTTGTAAGTTCTCATTTCAGCATTTTAAACTTATTAAGATAATTTAATAAAATGAGTCTGTACCAGGAAATTTCCGAAGAAACTCAAATGGAATTTATATTTCACAACACAAAACATTGTACAAAACAAGTGTAACACAGCTGCGACTGCTGAAAGCTATTTTTTTCCCTAGGAATACTTTGAGAGAAACAGTGAAGATTTCTAGTAGAAACTGAAAATGCCTTTCTCTCTGCTTGCTCTCCAGAGACTTGACTGTTCAATATGCTACCCACTGTACCTTGTACTTTTTCTTGTTATCTCACTTGGAGTGGGTGATAGTTACTGGCCTGGGGAATAAAAATCAGATCATATTCTAGCAGTTAGCCATCAGTCATGGCTTTCCATGTGGCAAAGCATGTGTTAACCAAAGTCCAAATGGTTATGCAGTATTTAGGTTTTGCTCCTTATACTGACATCTCTGAAACGAATGTCTGATGTGTAGGAAGCCGAGTTTGATCTGGGGGAGACGACCAACTACACATAACTGAATAGAATAGAATAGAATAGAATAGAATAGAATGCAACATCCTGAGTTGTGAGGGATCCACAAGGATCATTGAATCGAACTCTTCAGACATCCTGGTTGAGTGATTTCTGTTTTATTGGCCTAGAAGAAGCATGTGTACGGTTGGAAGGAGAGAAGGAAGACAGTATGACTGTTGTGCTGAACTTGATTCTTCCAGCACAGAAATTTTATATCACACCGTCTCTCTCTTGGGAAGACATTATTAATTATGATTATTATTATAGTCTTGTAGTAACATATGAATACTAATTTTTTTTTTCTTTGAGGAAGGTTGACTTCTCTCTTCATTTCTTTTCCTAAATTATAACTCTCCAGTAGGTCGTGGTACTAATTAGCTGAATTGGAAGTTGCATAGAAAAAATTCTAGACATTATGATGTGAATATACCATTTAATGAGGACTATGAAACTAAAAATGACATTTTTCCCTATAATTAAAAGTAATTTTTATTCAGTCATATTTCTTACTTTTGAAAGACCTTCGAACAATCTGACTTACTAAATATATTTGAAATATTTGGGGTTTGTACTTAAAATTCATCTGTAATTAAAACAATTTTTCTTCAAGTCAATTCAAAAAATTTCCGTATCCCATTGTATATACTAGTATATTCAAAGCAGTTCATATATAATATAGGATGTTATGGGTATGCATGTAAAGTGGCTAAAATCCCTGATAAATTCAACCTTTTCTAGACAGTGGTAGGGGGAAATGGTTCATTTTGCCCTGCCTCTGATGAATCCTTAATTATTTTAACCTTGCTGATACAAAATGTACTAATGTCAAAGGTCTCTGTGTATTGCTTGTAAGAAAATATGAGGCTGTATCAAATTAAAAATCATGCCATGAAAGAAATAGAAGTCACTGTGAACTCCTTAGCAATAGTGCCTAGTGCACTTCTTATTTGTCTTTGTCATAAGCCTTTGCCAGCTGAAGTACATTGGGTTCATAGTTGAAATATCATTATCTTTGTTTCTCTTTCTGTATTTGAATAGTTGAGGTCTTATATGTATGGGTTTGTTTGCGGTTTTTTGGTTTGGTGTCATGCTCCCCTTCCCCCAGAAAATGTTGTGTCTCTGCAAGTTGTCAATAATATTGCAGGTCATAAATGATACAATCCATAGTGAAAAGTGAAAGGACCTGAACTGGAATTAAAACTAAGGTTATTTTTAAAACTGCTTCCTTATGTGTAGATTCAGATTATTTGTAAACACAAAAATGGTCTATTTGTCTCATAATGAAGCAAATAAACAGGAGAATAAATAGTAAGCATTCAAATAATTAGACAATAAAATATCTTTGAAGATATATATCCATTTCCTAGAAGTACTGCAGTAGTTCTGATTGGGTTCAGTACACAAGAGACATTTTTATTTTTAATTTTGACCCTTTTAGCTTCTGCTTTTGTTGTTAAAGGCTAAATGTTGCTTGGAGTCAGCTTCCTTGTTAAGAACTTAAGACTGACCTTTCTCCTAAGAGAGCAGTTGTGGGTACCCAGATTCCAGTGCCACAGTGCTGCAGGGTGCAATGCAGCTGGACAGGCACTGGGGTCAGCTCTGTCAGGCTGCACTGGAAGGAGAGTAGGTACTGAGGCACACCATGCCCTTACCTTAGCTGGGAAACACACTGTAAGCTTCTGGGAGCAGGCAGAGGTTCACCCATGGGAGATGCTCCTTGTTGCCTCAGGGACTGTCACAGCATCACCCTGCCTATTCATGTCCCGCTTTGCCTGGGACATGCCCTCCTGGCCTGCTCCCCAAAGGGGCTGGTTCCAGCCCTCAAAGCCAGACAGCACATGGCATGGGTACAGGAACTGCAACTGCCTGGCAGCTTGCTCCCACCAGAGCTGTGCAAGGCTGTTGCCTCCTGACCCCCTCATAAAGCAGCTCCAGTGCAACTCCACCTGACCAGGACATGGCACAGACACTGCTGTGCTGTCCCCCTGACAGCAGGCCCATGTGAAGCCTTGCTGACAAAATGTGCATTTGTTTTGTACTCTATTAAAGCATGAATCTCCATTGTAAAAGCTGTAGAACGTGCTACTGAGTTGAATGTGTCTTATGGAATGTTCTAAAATACTTGAAACCTGAGGAAACTGGGAGTTTTATTTAAGATGTCTTTGTATCTCAGTGACTTGACCCTCACTTCCTTTCAGCTTCATTTGTACTTAACTCCTCACTGTTTCACAAAGTGTTAGGCAATGACTTCAGCATGCTGCCTTCCCAGGGGACCAAGTAATGTCTGGGGAGAAGGATGGGAGGACTATCTGCAGCTTTTGCTTTGAGCCTTACCCCCACATCTAGGCTAAGGAGAGCTTATAAAAATAATCTGAGGGGGTTTCATGGCTACATATGGAAGAAGGCCATGGCTTCTGATGTTTCACATTTCTTCTGATGTGCATACGAATTACATGCCAAAAAAATAAGGCCCTGGTTTTGCAAATTTCACAGTTCAGATATCCTCTCCTTCTAATATGAGTTGCTTGAAATACAGAACCACCTTCTTGGTTTTAAATGTAAGAGAAGGGCTCCAGTTGTTAAATTCTGTGATTTAAATATGCATTTACTCTTGGAGGATTTTCCAGGCACCTGTAACATTAAGCAGAACATTTTAAAGAGGTTTTCTGCTTGTTTCACCTTGGAATCATAAAGAACAATGCATTTTTAGTGGCGTTTGTGAGATATGCTAAAAATAATAACATGTAGCTCAAGCCTTAGAAATGAAATTTCAATAAAACTGTATGCTGACATTGGGATCCTCTAAAAAAAGTAAACACAAAACCAGCAAAAAACCCCACCCCTCTGTTTGGGACTAGTATAAGAGGAAATTGCCATTAATGTCCCTGTCAAATACAACATACACAGTCAAACCTGTGAAGTTTCCCTGAGTTCAGACTGGTTATCTCACAAATCTGTGCAAAGCCCTGGTGAATAATTTATACCAGGCTTGAGGTGACAAGTTAAACACACCCGTTTTGTCTAAAATGCTATGAAGGCATCAAGATGGAGCCAAGCTGCAGGGTGAGTAGAGCTCGGTTGATGGGAATCTGAGC
Source organism: Oreocharis arfaki (assembly GCA_013398015.1). Taxonomy (NCBI): domain Eukaryota; kingdom Metazoa; phylum Chordata; class Aves; order Passeriformes; family Paramythiidae; genus Oreocharis; species Oreocharis arfaki. The sequence goes on along the minus strand of VZRR01010568.1, from coordinate 108,075 downwards.
ATGTCGAGAAGGGGGGATGCTGCTGTAAAGAAAATGAAATGTAATGAGATACTTTTTCATGCATAATTCATGGGTGAAAACATGACTGCATAAAAAGCCATGGATTTTAACAAGGCAGGGCTGCAATCATACACATTATCTTCCCAGAGGAACTTTATATAATATTGGTGAAAAAGAGAGGATTCTGAGTACCAGTACAAAATAAAGCTGACGTTTTCAAATGCAGTAGAATTTACTTTAATGTACAATGGCTGTAAAGGAAATAATTTGTATTTACACCTCAAAATAGTTCCTAGAAAAAAAAAAACAACTTTAAAACATATGCCTGCGTTTTCCAGCTTAAAGAAAAAAGTAAGATGAGGAATGAGAAAAATACCTCATCTGGATAAAAAGAAAATTTAAAATGCATAAGCAGTATTTTGTTGAGTGTGTTGTTAGGATTGTGCTTTGAAATCTTTTGCAAGCATTTTCACTTTTTAGAAGCAAAACTTTTGATAGGAATGACTGCTGTGAACAGGCTTTAAAAAAGATAAAATGTTAGCTATTGTCACCATAAAATTTAATTTGGTTGCATTTGCAAAAGCAAATACTGTAATTCAGCTTTCAAGAACAGTTTAGTGGCTAGCACATGACTGTTTGAAATGGTGTTTAACGCTTGGGGTATTTAGTTGAAGGGATTAAAAATGGAATGTTGATTAAAGCTTGGGATGTCTTAAATTTATCACCACAAAATCCTAATGACAGACTTAGCTGGAAGGAACAGGGGTGCCTCCTTTAGCTGTTCACTTCGTAGGAGCAGATCACATACAGAAAAGGCACCAGAACAAGTCATAGAGAGCTTCAGAATCACACAAGCTGAAGGAATCTGTGAAGTTATTTCTTTAGTTTACACTGCACAATTTCAATATTTTTGAGGAGAGTAAAATAGCCATTTTGCATCCAGTTATGGTTTTATAGTCCTGACAGTTGGGTGAAGAAAACATTAAGGGTTCAAAATGATTGATATTTCAAAGTGTTCACCTTCTATGGGATTTCCTCCCCGCCTCTGTTGTACAGTGTAAGAAGCAGAGAAACACTACAAAGAAGCAGGTTGAGTTCGTATAGTCACTAAACAATCTAAGCCATTTAAATAAAATTATGTCATTAACCCCTGTACAAAAGAAATACAGATGCCTTCAGGTTTTGATAGTAAAAAAATAAATATGGTCTCTTTTTTGACCTTGGCAATAATTTAATATCTCATATAGAATTTTATCAGTTCACAGCTTTTACGGCAATTCAAGCTAAAAGAAACACATAGCTTCTCTTGCTGTTTTAGACTAGCAGTGTAACAGTGTTTTCATCTATGATTTCTGACTGTGCCTTTTCACAAAAGCTTTCCTTCTTGTCTATTGTCTGCATTTTTAATTTTTCTTAATGTCGTCTGAATAGAAAATATTGCTCCTCTGCAGCTTCCCAGACATTGCTTAGCCTTTAAAGAGCATGACAATGACCTGCCTCACAGCCTGCCTTAGTGAAATCTGATTGTCTATTGGTTTAGTCCAGGACTGATTTGTCATACTTGCTCATTCTCATGTAGAAAACTTAAGAACTTGAGCTCATCCTGGTCTTTGAACAGCTAATTTTCTGTAATGGTTTCTCTCCTTTTAGTTAAGGGGGACAAGTAAAGAAGGAAGAGGACATGAGGATCCCTCAGTTAAAGCAAAGACTATCTCACAGCTCCTGCTGTAGAATTTGCAAAGGACTTACTTCCATTTCCTCCCCTCTACTTCTTAGAGGATGTGCCATCCTCCATATGATCACACTGGCTTTCACTGATTATTTAGCTTCGCTGATACAGCCATTTCCAAGCATGGAAGAGGTTTGTTGGCTTAGCTACCTGATCTCCATGTGATGAAGTTCTGTCTTCCACCAGGCTGAATGTCTAGCTGAATACTTGGAAATGTAAAGCGTCTGAAATGGGAATCAAATGACAATACTATTATGATCTCTCTCAAGGCACCATGTGACACAGTGCCGTTAGGAGGACGCAGCTATGCTGAGCTCACATAACTGGAGTTTGTTTTCTGTTTATTTTCTTCTTAACTTTAGAGAGAGCCCCTCAAATGTTATGTGGTAGGATTGTGCCAGATGTGTGCAGTGTCAGGGACCCCATGGTGTTGTATCAATGAACTTTGCTTTCAGTCTTAGTGATTTGAGCCTGTCTGTGTCTTAATGTAAAGGGAAGTATTACTTGTTTGATTTCCTAAGGCACTGGAATACATTATAAAAGCATCCAAATTCTGACCAGCAATCTCAGAAAAAGAAGTCCAAAAAATCTTTAGAATAAAACTGCTAGAAAAATATTGGTATGGACCCCAATACTATAGCATGGTTATGTGAAAAAGCCTGACATCAAATGACTGTTAGTAAGTGTAAAATTTTAGACCAGGGTCATTAATTAATGATCCTGAAGTAGTTTAAATATTCCAGTCAGTTGGACAAGGTGTGGAAAAATCTGTAACCTGGGATACAAAAAACCTTAATTTTTATACTTGTTCTAAAACTGATTGCTCTGTGGGTTTTGGCAAAGTACTTAATCTCTTCACTTCTATTGCTAAAATAGTAGTGACAGTAATAGTGGGAATGGTAATAATATTCTAAATAGGGTTGAATATTTACTTGCGGCTAAAATATTTTATGTATGCTATAAATTTTAAGGTTTATGGTATAGATACTAAGGTGCATCTAGTCCTTGGTGTTAGGCCTTGCTAGGAATTCATGCTCAACATTGTGTCCTCTGAAATAAATGTTATTCAAGCTTAGCCACTGACATTATACAACCAGAAAAATTGTACATTCAACAGCAAGAAGGTAGGCCTGTTAGAGGCTGGAGGCAGTCAGAAGAAAAGAGAGTTTCTCTTAACACAAATCATCACTAAGGTTACTAAGAATATCCACATCATACATATTCTACACTCTTGCTTTTTAAGATGTGAAAATGAGACATATGCAGTGGTGCTTTAATTTAGATAATAATTTTCTATCTTTGGCAGCAAAATAATAGAACTGAAGAAAAAGACTTCTATCAATGCATTTTCCTGCTAAATAGGACTAAAAATGAAGTGATAAAGATAAACTATACTATATTTACCCATACCTACAGTGTTGTAAGGTCATAGGTGAAGTGCTATCAACACCAGGAAAGAAAAGGAATGAGGAACAAAAGTGTAAGTGAGAATTTTCATGCCTTATGTGCTAGTCAGAGTTCAAAACAGCTGGTATCTGAGACTAGTCTGTCCTTTCTTGCTCTTTGGGCTCCAAAAACCTAACTCAGAAACTACCTTGTTGCAGGGCAGGACCCTCACAGATATGCAGCAGTTTTTTCTTTCCCGTCCTTCCTCCAACCTCAAAAACACCTTTTCAGCTAAGTCTGGTTAATCTTATCAATTTATTTTAATATATCTTAATTTTTTTTTTGAAAGGCAGTAACTTCATGTCTTCTTGTAAACTGCAAGTGAGGTTTTCCTCCTTGTCCTAGTTTGAGACAAATTGGAGGAAAATATCCTCTGATAGAAGGCAGGTTTCAGCTGCCCCTCCCCCACCAGGTTTGCGGAAAAAAATTCCTTGGAGGAAAGTGAAAAAGGAAAAAAAAATTTATTTAACAAACACAATGCACTCAGGCACTGGAAAAGAATAATGCTAAATAATAAAACCTCTTGCTGTGGAGAGAACCTGGGTAGATTTCAGAGTCTTTTGTGGGTGTGGCTTTCTCCTCTCCAGAGCTTGGGTTCCGCGTGGGCCCCTCCGGGCCTCGGTGGAAAGGCCTCCCAGTGAGGTTCTTATGTTCTGGTGTTCTGAACAGTCCAGAAGAGAAGAAGAAAAAGCCAGAGTCCCAGGTCTCCATACTTTAGCTAACAAACAAGAAATTCACTAAAAGGCAAAAGTAATGCAACTCTCTTCCCTGCTGCAGAAGTGGAGCAGCCGGGCAGGAGAAACCAGCGAGCTTATGTTTTTGAACACAGGACCGAAGGAATTCCATTGGCTTTCCCGCCCCCCCTCTTAAAGGTCTGCCTTAAAGCTACACAAAAGAACACAGGATTCATGTCTGGGCATAGAGCAGGTGATAGGGGATACACATCATAAAGTCACCCCAAGACACTCCTGGTGGAGAGGTTGCCAGGGCCCTACATCTCCAATATTTGTGTGAATTGCATTTTATTTCTTTTTTGGACATGGTGACACAAACAAAAGCAATTACAGTAGAATTAATCAATTTCTCTGGTACAAGACTACCTTATTGTTTTGTATTAGCAAGGGCTGTCATTTTAGCTCTCAAATCAAGTGGTGGATTGCTGCTGCATCCCAAATGATGCAGGTGTTGTGATTCCATGCCAAGAGTAGCAGGACTGGCCAACTGATCTTTTGATGTTGCTTCCAGGCATATTTGCTTAGATTCTGTGTGATCCAGGCCTCTGAAATACATGCGAGCCACCTTTAAAATGTCTAATTCATGTACTGGCATACATCGATATAAGAGGAGAAAACTGTGTTCTTCTGCAGTGTAAGACAACAGTTTTGCTGAGCATAGTGCTGTGACAGTGATTGTACTATTAGCTGCAGTAGCAGGTATGAATTTAGATAAGGCAGTTGCCTATTCAATGGGCAATTATGTTCATGGTTTATGGTACAGATGTGATTCATCATGTCTAAAATAGTGTTTTAGGAATGCTCTCCATGGGACCCAACCATTCTCATTTAGCATTGGTCTCCAAAAGAAATGAATCCAAGTCACATGAAGCAAGTCTACCAATCCCCTACAGTAAATATAGACAATGGTGAGAAGCAAGATACTCTGAAGACCTTAAAATAGCAGCTGAGTTTGTCTGATTTCAGTACTCCCATTCTGCACTGGCCTTCAAGGTAGTATAGACACTTGCCTGAGAGAGAGACAGTTTACTAAGAACCTTAACTTTTCCTTTGGTAAAAGAATTAATCAATATGTATAGCAAATGTGAGATCCACCCAGGATCCATTCTGCTTGATGTCTTTACAGGATGGATATGGAATGGTCCACTTACAGAATGCGTCTGGTACAGCAAAAAAAAAAAAGACTACTGTTTCATTTGCTGTGATCTGCCACGATTCCAGGATTGCACCCCTAATGAAACCTATACCCCTCGTAGCAAATACCTCATCTTTATCAACTTTGTTCATTGTATATTCATGAAACTGTTCAACCTTTCAACTTCAAGACACAGCAAAACAGCTTATTTACCAAATGCGCTTTTTTTTTCCTAATGTAGTATCTCCATGTAGTCCATAAAGAGATTTCGTGACAAACTGTTAACTCCACAACAAAATAAATGAATCCTGGGGTTCAGATCTCCTTGAGTTCACCTAGATTAACTGAAACACACAAAACTGTAGCAAGCAACGATGTGATTGCAGATGAGCAGACCAGGTGATTTCATCTTCACCCCACCTCTTAGACATGAAGATCTTGTTGCATAAGCCTATTCAGGAATATCATATGCACGGTGTAGGCTGAATAAATTGGTGTGTGGTAGTGACTTTAGCAAGGTCAGATCTTATAACTTTGACAGATCATCTCTCTGAGATGGGTCCTTGAACTGTGATCTATATTTGGACCCCATTTCTCCTATCAGATTGGGATTTCAATTTTGAACACAGCACTGAGTATTACCATTGTGAGTTAAAGCTGATTGGTGTTTTCCCATATGATTAGAATGAGAATACAGAACCCTGAACCTGTGCCAAAGCACGCCACTTCTAAAAAAGATATAACTCAATTTGGAATTCAACATTTCCCTACCGTTTGCAGAAAATCATCACATTTTATATAAAAATGCATTGAGAACAGATGGACACTAATACACACTACCATTGTCGCAATATATAGTGTGTACTTCATTGATTTTTAAGGTAGGGAGCAAAAAAAATTATGTGAATAATCAAGAGAGACTTCAGGGCCTTGGGATGAGTGGTCAGGGGATTGGGAGCCGAAGTAGTGTTCTCCTCTGTCCTTGCAGTTGTAGAGAATGATGACGGACGGACAATATTATATCAATACATGACTCGGAGCCCAGTGTCACCATCAGAATTTTGTGGTTTCGATCATGGTTCTGTTTAAATGACACAGTCCTGCTGGCAACAGACAGGATACACCTGTCTCAAAGAGGGGAAAGGATCTTTGCGCAGGAGTTAGCAGGGTGTTGTGCTTTAGCCCCAGCCAGTAGCCAAGTACCACACAGCCAGCCCCTCACTCCCCTACCAGCAGGACTGGGGACGGAATCAGAAGGGTAAAAGGTAGAAAACTCATGGGTTGAGATAAACATAGTTTAATGGGGAAATCAAAAGCCACGTGCACAAACATAGCGAAACAAGGAATTAATTCACTGCTTCCCATGGGCAGGCAGCTGTTCAAGCCATCTTCAGGAGAGCAGGGCCCCATCATGCATAACGCTTACTTGGGAAGACAAATGACACCACTCCAAATGTCTTCCCCTTCTTCTTTATCTCCTCAGGTTTATATACTGAGCATGAAGTCATATTGTATTTAATATCCCTTTGGTCAGTTTGGTCACCTGTCCTGGCTGTGTCTTCTCCCAACATCTCAAGCAAACCCACCCTCCTTGCCAGCATGACAGTATGAAAAGTAGAAAAGGCCTTGGATCTGTGTAAGCCCTGCTCAGCAAACCAAAAAATTCTCTATATTATCGTCACTGTGTTTAGCACAAATGCTGTGTTTTGTATTTGGAGATCTATGCGGCTGCAAAGCTGCAAAATGTTATTGATATTTTAGAAACCACAGAAGTTTCTGAGAAGGATCACAAAGGAATTAGGGCCTCAGCCCCTGAAAAGTTGTGGATTAATAGCCCAAATGAAGTGCAACTACACCAATGCACGCAGCACGGGAAACAACCAAGAGCTTGAAGTCATAGTGCAGCAGGAAAACTATGACATAATGGACATCATGGAAACAGGGTGAGATATCACGGAAACTGGAGAGCTGCAATGGACGGATATAAACTCTTCAGAAGGTATAGACGAGGAAGGAGAGGTGGTGGGGTAGTCCTGTATATTAGGGAGAGTTTCAGTTTTCTAGAACTTAATGAGGGCAACAATAGGGTTGAATGTTTATGGGTGAGACATGAGGGAAGGCCAGAAAACTAGATATGATGGTGGGAGCTTTTTATAGACCAGTTAAATATGATGAAGAGTCAGACAATATAATCTGTCAGCAGTTGAGAGAACTCTCAAAATTGCTAGCACTTTTTCTTGTGGGGAACTTCAATTTACCATTTATCTGCTGGGAATACAATACATCAGAGAGGAAAAGTTTTAGAAGGATGCTAGATTGTGTTCAAGATGAATTCCTGACACAGCTGGTGAGTTAGACAATGAGGAAAGGTGGCATGCTGGACCTATTGCTTGTGAACAGAGAAGCATGTGTGGGTAATGTGATGTATGGAGGCCAGCCTGGGCATAGCAGTCACAGAACGACATAGTTTTCAGTGCTGGGAGAATTAAGGAGGGGGATCATCAGAACTGCCAGCTTGGACTGCTACAGGGCAGATTTTGGCCTTTTTAGGAGACTGGTTGAGAGGTTCCCTTGCAGGCAGCCCTTAATGGCTGGAAAGCTGTCTGACAGAAAAGGACCTGGGAGTACTGGTGAACAGCCAGCTGAACATGAGCCAGCAGTTTGCCCAGGTGGCCAAGAAGGCCAGTGACATCCTGACTTGGATCAGAAATAGTGTGGCCAGCAGGACCAGGGCTGTGATCATCCCCCCTGTACTTGGCACTGGTGAGGCTGCACCTTGAATCCTGTGTTCAGTTCTGGGCCCCTCACTATAACTGGAGCACATCCATAGAAGGGCAGGAAAGCTGTGAAAGAGTCTCGAAAACAAATCTTATGAGGAGCAGCTGAGGGAGCTTGGGGTTGTTTAGCCTGGAGAAAAACAAGATATGAGGAGACCTCATTCCTCTCTACCTGAAAGGAGATTCTAGTGGGGTGGGGGTTGGTCTCTTCTCTCCAGTCGCAATCAAGACAGGGGGAAATGGCCTCATGTGTCACCAGGGGAGATTTAGATTAAATATTAGAAAATATTTATTCACTGAAAGGGTCATGAAGCATTGGAATAGGCTGCCCAGGAAAGTGGTTGAATCACCATCCCTGGAGGTATTTCAAAGATGTGTACATGTGGCACTTAGATTCACGATTTAGGGGTGGGTTTGGCAGTGTTTGGTTTATGATTGAAGTAGATGAGCTATAAGGTCTTTTCCAATTTAAACTATTCTGATTCTATTCTATGATTAATTTTGTATATACAAAGTGACCTTTGCCAAATATAATCCTAATCAATACAACAATTTTTACACAAAAAATAAACAAGTGCTGCATCAAACTGCAATGTTACCCATCTTGGATTTGATTGTGCCCTCAAACTACCAGCAGAACTGTGGATGATATCTGAAAATTTTCATGCAGATTAAAGTTGCAGCATAGTCTTGAGAATTTAGAAAAAGAACTAGATGACAGCTGACTAGATGTCTTCCAATATAAGGTAATCAAGATTTTGGACTACAGATAATTTATGATTTTGAGTAAGATGTGATGATCATCAAAGTGAAAGGCAAAGCAGAGTTAAGGAGTTTCATTAGAGACTCTCACTCTTTAGGTATTATAAACTCTAGAGTCTGTAGAGGAAAAAAGTTGTTTCTGATCAATAGCTGATATAATATAGTATTACTATGGTGATGTCCATGCTATAGGCATAGAGAATGCTACATATATGACCTACATAGGATTTCTTCTTGCTATATCTGTGTAATATAGATAGTAACAGTAATTAGCTGACAATTTTAAGTAGCAAAGTATTTATATCAACCAACATGATTTTACAAAAAAATATGTGTAATCAACCTAATTTTGTGTTTTTTCTAAAATAATAAATTTGTCTTATGAAGTAAACTACATTCATATAAATTTATAAAATGTTTTCAAAAGCATTCTGCATTACCGAAAAAAAAAAATCAGTTTGCATTGATACTGCCTGTACTGGATGGACAAAAGTGGGTGGCTTACAAAAGGGAATTTTTTAAAAGAGATTAAATAATGGCTTAGCAGAATCCTATAGAGGTACACTTTTAGACTAATCTGTTAAACATAGTTACCAGAAGGGGAATGCAAAATTAGTAATGACAAAATATGCAGATAGTTCAAAAAACATTTGAGTGAAAGCTAGTGACAGAGTCAGATCCACAAGAAGGCAGGTTCCTTTTTACAATGTATTTTAGCAAACATGACACCCAGGAACAAGGCACGTAGATCACACTTACAAGGTGACATTCAGGAAGTCATTGACTTGTAGGCCGTCCTAATCTTCTTCCCATGATGGGGAATGTGATCCTTGAATACATAAACCAAAGGACACGACATGAAGAAAAAGGTAGCATTACATTTTCAAATGGAATTAACAACATCATAATTAAGTTATTGTTTTATGGTAATTTTAGAAAAGTTGAGTAAAAATTATTGGACGGATTCAAGTTGAAGAATAAAAGAACTTAGACAATTTACATTTCCAGAAGAAAGTTGAGCCGAGTTTTGATGACAATGTTCTAGTAAAGTAGAATTTTTTTTAATAGTACTAAATTTAATTTAGAAGAAAAAAGCTTTATTCGTTGCTCTCAGTGGCGGCAGTTTAAAGTTAGGCAAATTCAGCTGAGAAGTAAGTGCACATTTTTAGCACTGAGAGTAATGAAGCATTAGAACAATTTACCTGTGAAAGTAATGGATTTTCTATCACCTCAAGTCTCTAAATAAAGACTGCATGTCTTTTTGGAAGATGTACTGTATCTCAAACCAAAGTTATGGGTTTGATTTCAAAATTACAGACTGACGTTTTTTGCCCTTTCCTATAGTGAGAGGTCAGGTTAGATGATAGTATTGGCCTCTTCTGGCCCTGAAATCTATGAATCTAAGTTGTGGTTTAGCTTAATGAACACAGCAAAAAAACAGTGCCTGTAATTCCTCACATCATCATCACCCTGCCTTCAGTGCCTAAAAGCACAGATGACCTAAATTATATGAAATGTTGCAACTTTAAGAAATCGAATATAAACATTTCCTCCTGTAAATGCAAGAACTCTGTGATTTTAAGGTAACTGCTGTGATACAACTTGGTAAAAGGAAGGCAGAGAAGCTCAAAAGCTGCTGTTTTGTAGGTTTAGAGCAAAATCAGTTGACTATTAATCTGTCTTTTCCTCTTTTTCTCACAATCTCTCTGATTTCTCAAACCCAAGGAAACCCGTTATTGATGCTCTTGCATTGAATTAGCTGTTGTTTCCTTATAGCACTAATGAAAATATTTTTAATAGTAGCAATGAAAATTTTTTTAATAATGTAAATAATGTCAGGACACTCACTGGAAAGCTGTTTATTAACAAGCTGCGCTTAAGTTGTTTTTGTCATCTTGTTGACTGTTCTCGTATGTTATGGTACTGTGCTTTCCACTTACATGCTTGCTTGAACAAGCATCTTTCTGGGTATTTTCATACCTTTCTTTCTTAGATGATAATAAAGTTGAACACACAAATGGGAGGCATCCAGGAAAGTTTTAGTGCCACTGCCTGAAAACTGTAACCAAGCTTCCATTCATTTATTTTACCACACTACTTATAACTTAGATATAAAATCATGTACTCCTTTTGCATTTCTTTCTCCTACTAGTGTAATATAAGTTGCTTTTTCATGTTATAATTGGTATGAATATAGATCTTCAGTTATAACGAGGTAGTGGTGGTCCTTCTTTAATCCTACCTTTGCTGAAATTGTGATGATTACAATGGCCATGGTCTGTGGTCTGTGCTTCGGATACATGGACATATTGCTATCTCTTTTCAAAAGAGTCGCATGTTCAGAGATAGACATGTTAATTTGCTCCAGACATGAAATAATGATAAGACTTCACTAAAAATATAGCTATGATGTCACAAGCTTGTGGGGAAATGAAACTCCTCTACATACTCTTTTTATAGCCTTCTTTAGTCTTTTTATAGCTTCTTTAGTCTTTGCCACTTGACCGATCTATTGGTATCTACAAATGGAAGGATTACATCCTAGAGCAAAAGAGATTTTTTTTCTCTTAATCATTTCTTGGGCTTAAGGTCTACCGTACTAACCACACAGGGAAATTAGAATAAGCTATTAGAAAATGAAGGCTTTAATTCATACATAAAGACCGAACACATCATTTCCAGGGTATTCTTGCATATTTCATTTTAATCTGCTGAGTGCATTTTTTTTCTGCCTTTGTACAGTATTGGATACTGGATGAGATTCATTATCCTTTTTCTCTCCTGGGTGCATGCAGTCCTTTCTTTGTGACCCAGATAAAAAAAATCTAAATCCAAAACATGGGGTGATACTTAGACAATTAGAAGGGGCATAGACATTTTTAACTTTCTCAGTATCTATGTATTCATTGAGTACAACAGATATGAGAAAAAATATTCCCTTGAACAGAAAAAGGAATGTATCTTGGAGTTTAAAGAGCTATTTTTACATGTTCATCCAATTAAAGAATGTCTTCATTGTAAAAAGAAATAAGTATATTCCTTTAGCTCTCTTGAAAAGTGTTGATGTGAATCTCTGCGAGAAAGGGAATCCACTGCTCAGGAGAAGTTTGTCTCAGCAACTATCTTCTGACATTTCACTGTGGTGGTAAAACAGATGTATTCGGGATAGGCTAGGAGCGCACTTTTATGGTGCAAATTTTAAGAACCAAAGCAGTTCAGAGCAGAACTCAGACTTTTCTTCATTGGTGTATTAATACTGGACATAAGCAGAGTATTGATGAATTTCAGCACTTATTGACAAGTACCGTATATTGATTCTTTTTCATCAGAGTCAGCATGTGTGAACAGCATATCTAGGAATGAGGTGGTAAAGTTTTTATCATAATTACTTTTTTAAACTTACTTTTTAATAGGAAGGAATGGAAAGATTGTTTTTTCTGGAAGACAAAATCAAATAATTTGAAACATAAATGGAAAGAATCCTTATATAACATTCAGCCAAAGACCGGCCACCATTCTTGTTACCAGTTTATAAAATGAGGCAAGCAAAAGTTAGAAGCTAAGAGAAAGTAGCATAAATGCAATCAAAGACTAGCAAATCAGGATAAAAATGAGACATCCTGGAGATCAATTTTCTTGTATTATTAACTTCCCCCCATTAAAAAAAAAAAAAGTTTTACATTACGCCAAGTATTGATAGTATATACATAGATATACATATTTAGATTGTAGAAAATGGCACTTTTTGTAACCTAATTTGTCTGTCTTCTTGTGACATGTAAGGTATTTCTAAAAGCATCTAAAAGTTGCCAGGTTGTTGAAATTAACCACTTTGCAAATATACAAAGGACTTCACATCATTATTTGCCTTTGGTGTTAATATTTAGTGTTGTCATATAATATTTTGTTACAATACAACCAGAAATAAAATACAGAGGGAAGACATGATTTGTAGATACCTGTAACACTAAAGTAGCACTAACTTAGCAATAACTACGAATAGCCAGATGAAATAGCAGATCATTTTGAAAAAAATAAGTAGAACCTTTAAGAAGCAGTAGTTCTTTTACTTATGTTGCCAATCCCTTACTTCTTGCTGCCAAGAAGAAGCAGAAACAAAATGATAAATCATAATAAGGAATTATTTTCTGATTCTGGGAACAATAATCTTCACTTAAAATGTTTAATACTTTCCTCTTTATTTGAAAATAAGAAAAAACTCTGAAAAATTAAGGAATTCCTTATCATTAACTTTTGATTTATTTCTGTATTGTTTCAAAAAAAAAAAAAAGAAAGACAATAATATGGATAATACTACACACAAAAGCTCAAAATAGTTTGACAAGAAACTGAAGAAAACATTTCCTTCTCTGAAGTTCCACTCTTGTGTTTTAAAGAATTTTCCAGTGAACCTGGAAATACACAAGATGCTGGAGTTGAGATTTTTAAATGTTTATCGTATAATACAGAGGTCTACATGGTCTCCATGTGGTTTAAATCAGACTGTAAGCTTGCAGCTGAACCTAAGAACATTTTTCAACTCACCCATCATGGGTTTTACAGCGCTTCATCACCAGCTTGGCAGAGCATTTTTTTACTACTTTGAGAGCCTTTAGGCAGGCAAGAGATAACAGCAGCACTGAAGTCCTGCCAGGTGTTTCTAAGACTGCGTATGGTAGTGGTAACTTGTTCCTGGCAAAACCTGAATTGCTGTAATGTCTACCTGTGAAGAAATTCCAGGCATTTTGCTCATGGTGTGCATATCTAAGTCAGTTCAATACATTGCCATCTGATTTCTTTCCCAGCATTATGTTTAGTCCCGATTACAGTAGGTGCAATAGCATGGGAGTATGTACTGGAGTGTGTGTTTAGCATTTCTAGATAGTTCGTATCTCAGTCCCAGACCACCTGAGCGAAAAGTCGAGGAGGGCATTTAGATCTTGACTTGTAAGGGCTTACTTTTATGGGATTCATGGCTCTCTGTTGAGTAGAAACCATTTTAGGTTTTCTTGCTGACTTCATTAGGAAATACCTGAGCAGTATTTTCAACATTTTTAACATTTTCAATGTTACTGCTGGCACTGACACATTTTTGGTCAGTTAATACTGCGTCTGAAGTGCAGTATTAACTTTTTCTAGGACTTTTTAAATTAATTTTTTTGCTATGTACTTATGCAAGGGGAAGCAAAGGCAAACATTTTCTATAATTTCTTGCACTTGATACAGAATGTGGTGGGATCTGTAATAATCCTTTTGTCCTTGAGTGATTGTTTCCATGGCCTGGGTCTAAATCCTATGAAAAATCTTTTTTTCAACCCAGAGAATGTTGTTTGGCCACTCTCAGCTATCCTGAGCTTTAAGAAATCTTCACTACGTCATATGCCAAGATAACAAGAGTGAGGCCTTATCCTTGTCTCAGCAATCTGGGACATCAATGTAGAGGTAGAGATCAGTTTTAGAGGTGTTGGCAAGATGTACTGCAACATTTTGCACTGGTTGAAGCTCCTAAAGGCATATGGCTTCATGCCAAGAAGTATTACAGAATCACAGAATATGCTGACTTGTAGGGGACTCACAAGGATCATCAAGTCCAACCCCTGGCCTGGCACAGAACATCCCCAAGAATCACACCATGTGACTGAGATTATTTTCCAAACACTTCTTGAACTCTGTCAGACTTTGTGTTGTGACCCCTCAGGAGCCAGTTCCAGTGCCCAACAACTCTCTAGGTGAAGAACCTTTTTCTAATATCCAACCTAAACCTCCCCTGACACAATTTCAGGCCATTCCCTTGGGTCCTGTCCCTGGTCACCAGAGAGAAGAGATCAGTGCCTGCCCCTCCTCTTGTCCTCACAAGGAAGTTATATCCTGCAATGAGGTCTCCCCTCAGTCTCCTGTTCTTCAGACTGAACAAACCCAGTGGCCTCAGCTGCACCTCATTTGGCTTCTCCTCAAGGCCCTTCACCACCTCTATTGCTCTCTAACTGCTCTTTATATCTTTCTTGTATTGTGGTGCCCAAAACTGCACACAAGACTCAAAGTGAGGCCACCCCAGTGCAGAGCAGAGTGGGACAATCCCCTCCCTTGCCCAGCTGGTGATGCTGTGCCTGATATACCCCAGGACGCAGTTGGCCCTCCTGGCTGCCAGAGCACTGCTCTGCTGACTCGTATTCAACATTCAACAGTGTCCAGTCAGTGGGACCTTTCTGGATTCCCAAGGCTGCTCAAAAATCATAGAGGTTTTGCTATGACATCAGCCAGATCTTTGAGGATTCTTGGATGAATCCCATCAGGCCTCATATATTTGTAGGGATCCAACTACAGCAGCAAAGCCTGTACAGTTTCAGGGTAGACTGGGAATTGATCATTCTTGTGGTCATGGTCTTCCAGCTCAGGACACTGAGACTCCCTTGGTCCATCATTCACGTTGAAGACAAAGGCAAAGAATGAGTTAAACACCTCTGACTTGTCTCTGTCCCTGTTTGTGACGTAATCATCCTCACTCTGTAATGGGCCAATGTTATTTTTACACTGTCTATTGCCATTAATATATTTGAAAAAGCATCTTTTTATTCTCACCCACATTTCTGCCCACTTCAACTCCAGTTGAACTTTGGCTGCATGAATTTTCTCAGTACAGTGGCAAGCAACATCTCTGTATTCCTCCCATATCACTTGACCTTGCTTTCATTGGGCATACACTGCTCTTTCTTGCCCTACTTCCAAGAGAACATTCTTGTTCAGAGAAGCTGGCCTTCTGCCTCACCTGCTTGACTTCCCACTTTGGGAATTGCTTGCTCTTGTGCCCTAAGGAGGTGATGTTTAAAAAGTGATCACCACTGATAGACCCCAGCATCTGCAAAAACATTTTCTCAAGGGACCTTACTTACTAATTTCCTGAGCAGTCTGAAGTCTGCTCTCCTCATGTCCAGAGCTGATATTTTGCAGGCACTTTTCCTTCTGTCGGCAGGGATTTTAGACTCAAATCACTTCAGGGTTGCTGTGGCCAAGATGGCTGCCAATCTCAACTTTGCTCACAAGATCCACTCTGTTGAGAAGCAGGAGATCAAGGAGCACATCTCTCTGAGTTGACTCCTTTATGCCCTATTCTGTAAAGTTGTCATCTAGGTTTTTTAGGAATCTTCTGGCACAGGTTTTACGAGCTATGTGATGCTCCCAGCTAATTTCTGCCAAGTTGAAGTCCCCTGTAAGGACAAAGGCAGTTGACCTGAAAATATCCTTTAGGTCCTCAAAGAACTGGCATCATCATCCTGGGTAGGAGGTCTATAGTAGACTCCCACAATGACAACCACATTATTCGTTTGCCACTTGATTCTTATCCAGAGGCTCTCAATTGTGCCATTGTCAACTGTGAACTCCATACATTCTAACCCTTTTATTACATAAGATGCTGCCCCCTGCTTCTGCCTTGCCTATCCCTCCTGAAGAGCCTGTAGCCATCCAGCAGACCACTTCAGACTTCCAGATTGAGATTGTAGCATCTTTGAAAATAGCCAGTTAATCTCTTGCTTATTTGCTCATATACTGTTTAGCCTGTTTACTTCTTCCTGTAGCTCCTTCACGTGGCAACACAGCTCTTCAGCCACAGCACACCTGCAAAACAACTGTCTGTTGACCCAGCGTTGCAAAGAGACATCAGGCACTCCTGGCAACATGTGACCTGGAGAGATATATCTACCAACAGCAGGTCTGGCTGGCTGGAGGCCTCTGACTCAGCTGGTTCAGTGGCCAATCCCCTCCGCTGCAGGGGATTGCGCTTGACTGCATGTCAACACCATAACTAAGGAAGGTTAACCTAGTACACTAATAAGACTGGTGCTAAAAAGATCTCTTTGCTCTTTCCTATCAGCTACTGAGTCTGTTGCCTCTATTGGCTCCTCCTGGATCAGTAAAAAGGAGCCCTTCCTGCACACCCTGCTACATGAACTGCTGTGCAAACTGAGGTGCCAATCCCTCACTGACGTGCCATGCCCTCACTGACATGCCAAGCCCTCACTGACATGCTACCTTCTGGGGCACTTGTGGTCCCTGGAGACATTTAAACCTCCTTCAGTTGCTCCCAGCACCACCTGGTTGGCTTCAGGGGCTTCTGGGTCATGACATGGCTCAGAGCTGCAGCACAGGTTCCTCAAAGAAGACCGATCCTGAGATCCTGTTTTGTTTTTTTTCCAGTGGCATGAAACCTCTAAGGCCTTCTATCAGAAAGAGTAAAAATGCTTAATAATACATGCTGCTATTGAGACTTAAATATTAATGTTTCTATACATGCATATTCTCAGACTGCTTTGTATAAGAATGTTGTCCTTTATTAACTCACTGGGCTTTTGTAGGAAGTAAGTACTCCTATAGTGAAGTAAGATGTTTATGGATCCCTGATACTGTTTATCCTTTTTTATGCAAATAATTTTATACATCCTTACTCAGGTTTTTCCTCTGTCATTAGTAACCCATTTTTCCTTTAGAATTAAAAAAGAAAAACCATGCTAAAATGTTTTCTTTATGAGATAAGTATATGTAAGAAAATTTTAAAATAGGTTTATCTTGTTAGACAACCTGATTTCCCCCAAATTATTATTTTTTGCAACAAAACAGTGTTATGTTTGGTTGTTATGCTCAGTATAGCTTCAGAGCTGGAATCTCAAATTCTCTACAAAACTAAATGTTGCAAAGTGCTTTGACTAATGTAATTGTTAGATGTTCCCTGACTAGCTAATGACTACATACTCGTATTGATATTATGAGATGGTTCCTTCGGGGAAAGCCTCATATTGTTTCCTGTCAGCGTGAGTCAGTTTGCCTGCTGAAATGAAGTGCTACAGGCAATTCAGAGTGTTCAAGAATAAAGTCTGATTAGTTGATGCTGAGGTGTACATGGCAAATAAAACACTAAGTGTGAGCTAATAATCCAAATGGTTCCCTAAAAAGAAGCATTAAGATACCGCAAAGTCATTTTTCATAAATAACAGTTAAGTGGGTGATTTTTTTCACATTTCCATGTGGGGTCTTAAAATACACATAGATGAAATTTTCTGTGCTTTCTAGTTGCAAAGGTCTAGTTGTAAGAGAAGAAAATATAGTAGAGAATGAAGAAAAAATTTCCTGGTTTATTCTAGTTTGAAGTTTTGCAGAAAGAAAATCTCTCCTCATATATTTTTCAGATTCCCTGCATTACCAGGCAAAACAAGTTTATTTTTCTGATTAAATTATCTATTTAAGGAGCAGTATCTAACAATTTCTTTGAGATGCATATTGAGAAAGTGATGTTTCTAAAGCTGAAGGCCTCAGTGAACTTCAACAGATGTAGAAATCAATCTGAAGCACTGTGATGAGTTTCACTCAGTCTCTGGTCAGAGTGATATACATGCCCAGAGCCTAAGCCAGATACTTAGACTTCATAGTGTATGAAAAAATATACATAGCATATTGTCCCAGTTTAAAAGACAGGTGTCTGCCAAGGAAGGTGGGAACCTTCTTGGAATGGAAAAAATTACCTCCTCCCTCCAAATTATTATAACTTTGAAATTATGGGGCTTTCAGGAAAAGATATGGGAATATATATCTATAAAATAAGACAGACAAACAACAAGAGCAACAACAAAAAAACCCTAGAAAAAGCCAATAACAGCCTTTTCTCACCCGTCAAACAATTTCCCCTTTGGTGTATTTATAACCACAGCTGGCAGAGGTGCTGATGGCTCGTGTTGACACAGAGGGGGTGTCGTGACTTCCCCACAGCTGCAGGGGCGCTGGTGGCTCAGGCGGCTTCAGAGGGTGGCCGAAGCAGAGGCTGTCCCCTGACAGCCTTGGAGAGGGGGCACGGGGGAGTCGGTTTTCCCCCAGCTCCCACGGGTCTGGTGCGGTATCCTGGCGATGGCAGCAGCAGCCAAGGTTCCAGTCAGCAGCCAGCAGGTGCTCCCACCGGAGAGAGTGGGGAGGTGGGGGCCCAGTTTTCCCTGAAACACCCATGCAGATGGTGAAGGTCTCTCTCAGCGAGGGCGGGTGCTGAAAAAGTCCCAGTCCACCAGCTGCTCCCATGAGCAGCTAGCCTGTCAATGATAAAGACGGCTGCTCTGTAGCAGCAAGTACCCCTGGACAAAAGTCCAGCACCAAACAACACAACCATCTCCCCTCCAAGCTAGGCAAAGACTGTCCACCCCCCAGCTAAGAATCCTCCAAAACCACTCTGCTTCCTCCCCTCTCCCAAAACCATTCCAATAGTATGCTGAGGCACTCGGCCACTCTTTTGTGGCCATCTTTTGTTAACACAATTACCTCCTGTTCATCCTCCCTGGGAGTCACCCCCTTCTTCTCCCAGCATCTTTTGCCGATGACAGACGCGAAGAAATTCCCCTGAAAAACCCAGCCCAGAACCCATACCCAGAACACATACCACATCTTGGCCACAGATGCATACATCACATGCTTTATTGATGTCTGCTTGGGGAATTAAATCCTATGAGTGGAAAAGGTGGTGACTGGTTGCTACTGCTTTCCCTACATAACTTTCCAGTCAAATATCAGAGAGTTATCAAAAGCTTATCCAGTCCATTTCTCAGGTCTGAGCTCAGCAGCAGTATTGCAAATATCCCAGCCTTGTGAATACAGCATAACATCACCTTTTATCCTAGCAATCACCCACAAACACGCAAAGAGGAAGAAAAAGCTCAGAGGTAGGAAACAGTGGCAGTTATCCTGCTAGTCTCAAGCAAGTAAAAGAAGACAAATCCATTTTTTATTTTCTTTATGAGGTAGCCAGATGAATTCAGGATGCAAACATACATAACAACCATAGTGAACTTCTACAGTGGATTAATACCCTATCACATATATTAGAAAAAGTTTCATTGTATAAGGGCAGACAGAGTAAAGAATATCCAGGGTGCTTCAATGAATAAAAAAATGCCTGTAGATGTGATAATTCCTGTAATGTCATTGTTGATCATTTCTGTGCTTTGAGTTGTTTAATCCATTCAGATGCCGATTAAATTATATTAAATTGTTTAACTGCTGGTGAAATTGTCACAAGGCTATTTTTCAGTTTGAATGTCTTCCCAGAGAGGGTGTGAATGCACTCCGACAAAACACCTGCCCCAAGGACCTCAGCAGAGGGGAAGGACAACCAAAACCTTCAGCAGGGGAGAGGAAGCAACATGCAATGCAAACACCTTGAGGCTCAGGCCAATCTGCACTCATTGAAAAAAACCTCTTTCTACTACAGGCACAGGAAAGATGGTCTGACATTTAGAGCGTGGTTGGAATAGTTGGAAGAGATAGTACAGGATCGGTCAAACTGATTGTGAAGGAAAAACCTGCCATTAAAGGCTGCAGCTTTCACTTACCTAGAACTTTGCCAAGCTAAGTCTCTAAAAAATATCAGTTTTGCATTCAAATTCTATTAAACATTCAGCACAATCTATTTGATTAATGTTCAGAATAAAATTGGAGAAAACATGTTAGATTCATGTATTAAAAACTGCAATTTTTCCATGAAGGATATCCACAATATATGTGTAGTGCCTGTATTTCTGAGAAAAGAACTTAAATTTAGCATAGGAGGATTTCCTATCCATAATGTGTCTTTTCTGAAGGCATGTAAAACTCACTTTACACATGGTCAAGAGGACTTGTTGGACTTTATCTGCAAAATTCTCTGAAAATATGATTTATAATGGTCAGACTCTACCTTGCGATTGCTAGATTGAATAAATGTCCTAGCAACTTGTTTCAGATTGCTGCAAGCTACTATATCACTGCAACTCAGAAGTAAGAGTAGATGCAACATCTCTTCTATGTCTACCTTGCTAGCTTTCCAGAGATTTGAAAAAGAAAAGATTCTCACTAAGAGACGGAACGAAAAAACAAACAGAAATCACAGTTTGTTGAAGAATAAGGGAAAAAAGGAAATGAGGTAAAGGGATTTTAGGATGAGAGCAAACAAGGCAAATGTTGGAACAACACAAGGTTGGAAGAGCCATGACAGGACAACAGTCCTCTGAAAGAGGAAAGAGAAAACTGTGGTGCACTGCCACTAGTGTTTGGTACAGCAAGCTGATGTCCCTGCTGAAGCCAGGAACCTGCAATGGTAACTGAACCTGAAATGGGCACTGGCTGGTCAAGACATGAAAGTGGACAGGCTGGAACAAAGCAAGGAGCTACTGAGTCAGCTCTGAGCTGAAAGATGGAAGAAAGAAATTGCTTATTGAACCACAAACTGCATCCCCATATTGTGAAACATGGCAAAGTAAGTACCAGTTCTCTGCATGAATTCCTTTATGAAGTAGAGGTTGATAATATACTGCTGCTGGTGGTTATGTACTTTAGGTCAAATGGCAGATAACAGTGCTCATGTCATCTGAAAGCTCTTTGTGCTGATGAACTTTGTGCACACTAACACAACATAAATTCCTCTTTGGAAATGTAGCAGGAAATTACATTTCTTTACCAAAAAATTATGAATAGGTTTTTTACACTCACAGTATTAACAGGAATGCCAGAGTTAAATTAGCCTATGAAATGGCATTTCCAATATTTCCAGTCTTTCATGTGTTTCCATTTACAACCCCAAAGTTTGTTAACAGAGGGAAGTGTTGTATGAGAGTTTGTAGGTGTTTGCAGACAATGCAAACTGCAGAAGAAGAAACATGTTTCATGCTTCTACAGCCTTCCCATTGCTGACAAAGGAATCTAATTATCCAGGAGCTACATTCAGTTGCCTTCACCAAAGACTATTAACTTCCTTCCACAGATCTGCCAGGTTGCTAAATACTTGCTTACAACATGATCTTGGTTCATCCCTAAAGCCTGGTCAATCCTGGTCTCTCAATGAGGCAATGACTGTTTGAGAAAAGAAAGTATGTGATTGTGAGGCTAATTAAAGTCTTTAACTTTGGTATTGGATAGCTATTGGTTCTGCGATTGTGCTTTTTTCTTAATACAGAGGTTTTGTTACAATTATCTTAGAGGGTCCTTTTAGGAGGAGAGCATGTGTGGGTGTTGCTTGGTGATAGACCTTTTTACAACAAACTGCCTAACTTTGGGTTAACTAAGCCTGTTTTGAAAATTACAGTGCAGACTGATTCTATGAAGACAGAAACACTGATCTTTAGAATTCCTTGGTGTATTATTTTTGGCCTACTAAAGGAAAGGAAGAAACTATAATTCCATATTTTTTATTTTTCCAAAGACTCACAGTCTTTTCACAAATAGACTGGGTGTCAATCCATATGCATATGTCTCAAGAGTTACCTATAAATTATTTTCTTGCATTATTAATCGCATCTGTTTTATTATACAATGGCTGTTACAACTGGTTCCACCTACATCTGTAGAAATGCATGAAAGATTTTAGTAATGCAGATTTTTGCTGTCTCCTTTAGCAACCTATATTTAATGCTTTAAGGATTAGTAGCATGATATGACAAGTGCTTTCCACTGTTTCTTTGTTAAAGTATGCCTGCCTCTAGGTCCGTAGCTTTCAGATGCAACTCCCCTTCCCACCTTCTTGTCAAACCAAAGGGGGATAGTCACTGGGCAGCATAATTTTCTCTCTTTTCCAGTTTCTTGTACACATAATTTTTCTTGAACTGTGTCCAGGTGCAATCAGGCCCAGTAAGCAGCAGTAAATATTAGGGGTGAATCATTTTATTAGCAATTTTTTAGTCAGTAATTTTATCCCATCAAATGCTGCATTGTTGGTAGTTTGCCTCTGAAATGAAATTGTTTCCGCCAAGAAAATAATTCCTTGGAGTGCACTGACACCCTAACTTTGTTCAAAAGAATAAGAATAAGGGGAAGATGGGAGCATGCAATTCTCCCTAGTTTCTTCATATGGTTAACATGCAAAGATGTTTATCTCCTGCCAGAACTTGATGTAAAACCACAAGAAATCAAATAGGACCCTTCCACTCATCATTGACTTCTGTGGATTTTGGACCAAATCCTGTAGGTACAGCTAGCAAAGAAAATCTTCTGATTCTTCCCATAAACAAGTATGAAGAAACAGTCATTACATTTAACTTTTTGTGCTATATTCAACTACAAAGTTATATCCAAAGCAGGATCCATTGAAATTATCATTGGTTTTGGTTGGTTTTGCATTATCCATGATGTTAGTTTAGTAGAGCAGTAAGAGAAACTCATTCTTTTCTAATCACAGAAAAAATTTCCCACTTTGTTCTCAAAGAAGGGAAAGAAGAGTAGAGTAGACAGAGAAAAGAGATGTGAAGCCTCTACAGCAGGGATCTCACTACCTTCAGCTTTATATATGCTTCAGGACTAGATTAATATGCACCAATTTTAAGCATAAAACTGACAGTATGTGTTCAGTGTGACTTTTGTGGCATGAGAGTTAGACAAAATCTTCCCCAAGTTTTAGAATGAAGGCAGGTGTATTCAGCTGGTGATTAACTAATAATTCAGCCCAGTATTTTTATTTTTTCTTTTATGGGTCTTGGTTAAGTATCTTGCTGGTAAGAAATTACAGAATGCATTATGCTAACTTTGTTATATGCTTGTCTCCCAAATATATTTTCTTAAAGAGATATATTTTCTTAAAGAGCAATTGCTGATACATAACTATAGAAATAGCCCTGAACTCAGCTATAAACACCACTCCACCCAAATATGTGTTCTTAATTTTATTATATGTAATATGAAGTTCTGTGGAACTCGTAGTAAAACCTAATAAAAGTTACTTTATACAATAGTTTTTCCAGTTGGGCAGGTTGAAGCTACAGTTTAACTCCCTTGCACCCTGCAAATACACATTTAGTTTTTAAACGTTGGTATGAAATGTCCAGCCACTGTTTCCTCTGAGCAAATATTCTCAGCAGAAAATCTGAAAAGAGGAAGAGAAGAGAAGAGAAAAAAAAAAAAGAAAAGAGAAGAAAAGAAAAGAGAAGAGAAGAGAAGAGAAGAGAAGAGAAGAGAAGAGAAGAGAAGAGAAGAGAAGAGAAAAAAGAAAACCTGTAGGAAAAATGTTCCTGAAAAATACAAGCTTAGAAAAGAGCAATAGACTTAGAAGCACTTTTTATACCATCTGTTACATTTGTGAAGGACTAGGTTTATCAGAGAACTGTTCAACAGTATGGGACTGGTTTGATGCTATGTCATTCAATGGGATACAAGATTTTTTTTATCAAGGCTGTGAATGATATGAAATCTCTCTTTTAAAATCTGCAGCTCATGCTGCTGTATCAACTACAGTTGTAGCAGAAGTTAAAGTAACTATAAACAGTAATGTTTTCGACTAATAATATCTTGAATAGTTTTTCTTTTTTTTTTTTAATCTTGTAATAGGTAAGTTCAGATCACCCCATAACCAGAGTGTAATGAAATTGTCAACATTTTCTTCATTTCTTCTTTTCCTGACAAATGGTGTGAACATATCACCTTTTTCTCTTAATGGAAAACCTAACTGGAATACATCAAAATGCTATTAGGTTTTTCATTTTCTACCACAATTTAATGCTGGGGAATGCATGCAACCTTCATCTGCACACGACTGTAAAATATTCCCTGTCCCTGATAAAATGACTGCAATGGAAAATCAAGCAGAATTGTTCTCTGTTTTGTATTGCTATTCCTTTGTTACAGTCTCTCCCTGACTGTGTGTAGGAGGATTATCAGGGCTGCGCAAATACACATGGGTTATATTGCCTAAAATGTGCTAAAAATTACTTAAACAAAATGTTAATGTGTAAACATGTTTAATTAAAGAGTCTTCATCTTTGACACTACCTTGCTACATACTGCATTTCTTCAAAAATAAAAATATTGAAGCAAACAATGCATTTATCATGTTTCAGGAGATGTTGATTTTAATATTATTTGGAAAATAGAGAAAAAGATCAAATACCCTCATCCCGAGGGAAATATCTGTAACCTATTCATTGTTTAATTCATTTTGTCATGAGCTAAACCAATAGTGAAGTATAAAATAAATCTAGGCTTGCATACATAATATAAGTCAACACAGATCCTAAAAATGAAATCCTTCATCTATAATATTACATCTTACAAGATCAAATCATGTTCCTTTTTGAGGCAATTTCTTTAAATGGAAGCAGAATTGGGCCCTTGCATCAGATTCCTCAAAGAGAAAATCCATGCCACAGTGCATAAAAAAATCGCTAGCGAAACCTAAGTGCAAAATGAATAATTATTGTAGCAAATTTCTTTAATAATATGGTATACTAAATATCCTAGAATCTCTTATTTATTTTAAAATTAAAATGTAAATAAAATGGTTTGCTAATGTGGCAATTCCTTTTGTGTCTAAAGCAGTTATAGTAAGTAAAATGGAACTTCTTCACCAATTTTTATGAATAAATAGGCACATTATTGAAAGACCATCAACATTATTAACTTGCCTTTGTGTAAAGACGTGAATTGTTTTCTGATAATTATCTCTGGTAATTTAATAATTTATATACATATGTATGTGCATGTAGTCAAGTGTATATATCAGACTAAATCTTTCTATTAGCAGAAGTTAAGGAACCAAATAGGAAATAATGTAAAACATTTTATTTCATCTAGAAAATTTTGTCCAGAGGACTTTACAAAGAATGAAGAAATAAAATAAGAAATATTTTCACTTTTACTTCCTTGATCGATACAATATTTGCAGAAGAAATCCAAGTTCTGGAATGGTTGTTTTGATGTAAAATTATGTAAATTATTTGAATTAGTTTTTTAATCCTAAAATTTCTGGAATTAAAACCAAAGCAACAAAACTGAATAAGTGTTGTTTTTTTATTTTTTTCTCCAAGCATTCTATGTATGTTCATATGCATTCTGAAAAATAAATATTGCTAGGAAGAGAATGTAAATTTTTGAATAATGTTAACCCAGTTTTAAATAATTATTATTATTAATATTAATAATAATAATAAATGCCATTTTTGTTAAGATGGTGTTGATTTAAGGGATGACTTCATAGCAGTGATTCCCATTGCCGGTTAGCAGCACCTAGATCTGGTCCACTGAGGCTGCAAAGGCAGCTGTAGACAGGTGTCCTACCCTTCTCCATGCTCATCAGCGGGCTGTGGCTATTGTCTCAGCCGGAGACATTGTCAGCCCCTAGGAAAACCAGAGATCAAATGTAGAGGTCATTAGCTAGCACCTTTTGGTCTTGCTATAATAACATCCCAATTGCATACATGGCAATTTACATAGCATTACCCATTATGCTTTGTGCTGCAATTTTGCTTTTGGAGGTCACTCTAACTTGATTAACTCTCTCTTAAGAGTGCCTTTCCAAAGCATCAAAGCCCTGCATTTACACATTTTACTCTATTCCTTGTTGGCAGTTTCTTTGAAACTAAGATGCTGTGTTGAATTGTACTGGGAGTCCTGAAAACATAACCATAAAAAAATCCATAAGGCAAGACCCAAACCCTTCAATAACAAAATGTCCAATTAAAGCCAGATAGG
The DNA here is from genome assembly GCA_013398015.1 of Oreocharis arfaki. Classification (NCBI taxonomy): domain Eukaryota; kingdom Metazoa; phylum Chordata; class Aves; order Passeriformes; family Paramythiidae; genus Oreocharis; species Oreocharis arfaki. The sequence goes on along the minus strand of VZRR01010568.1, from coordinate 82,035 downwards.
TGGCCTTGGTAGGCTTACAGCCTTTCTGAATTTGCAAACCTCAGTAGATATTTTTAATTGCTTTTTCTGTATTATTTATTTGTTTTATCTGTAATTAGATACACAGACTATATGCCTCTCTCGTTCATTTTCTTCAGCATTAGCTGTTCACAGTGGATGTTCCTTCCACTAGGTACCTGTCAGAATTTTGGATTCCATACCCATTATCAAGATTGATAGCAGTTATCAAACCTCAAAATACGCATGTGTTTTTTAAATATTAGCTGTCACGGCGTGATAAGTTGTGTTGGATTGTATGTTGCATAGTGTAGCACAGAGCCCAGTGGGGCTCAGTTTTAAAGAACAACATACTGAACTCGATGGCAAGAGCACAGAAGCAGCAGAAACACATAGACAGAGACACACAGGCACACATTCACAACTGGTTTTCAATATTTGATGGAAATCTATAAAAAGAGTCCAATATCCTTGTCTTTTGTTTTCCAACATACTTATATGAATAAAATGGAAATTTTGGGCTTACATATGATAGACTAGATATAATTTGCTGTAAATTTTAAATAATTGGTTAAACAGAACATGCATAAAGGTTAAAATATTGCAGAGAAATGCAAAACACAGGAAAGAACAAGCGCAAATTGACTGGTATTACATAGGAGGGAGTGGTAATCATGGTCTGTTATGCATTTTACTGGGTAGCGGTATACCAAAGCATTAGGAGATGTCTGGAAAATGTGATCCATAACACATCTCCTGAATAACTGTGAAATCCTTATTATTTTGGAATTTTAAATAATTCCTTTTTTCTCAAGATAACTTATTATCCTTTAGAAAAAGCAATCATGATTTTTTTTTACCCTTTTTTTTTTAATATAGCAGCAAAAATGAGTGCTGTTAGTGTTTTGGAGGCAACATACATGTGTGCATCTGTATGTGCATAATAGCATCTTTGTAGGACATGAGTCCAGTCTTTGTTTTACACTCCTAAATAATCTCAAAACATTTTATGCATTCTTTTCTGCGGAAATTTGCATATTAATACAGTCTAATTGGCTACTTTTGTAGCCTTTAATGCTATCTGCAGTATTCAGATATCTTTAATAAAGAAGCTGTAGAACAGTTTTTGGCTCTTTAATGGGGACTTTAAAAGTATATAATTATCCCTTTGTGCATAGAAACTAACAGAAACACTCTTACACTGACAGAGGATTGCTGCTATTATTTATTTTTTTATTTCTCTAAAAGGTAGTGGTGAAGACTTCCCTTCTAGTGAGCTAAAATGTGGTATTTTAATTAAGTGGAAAACTTGAAAAGGGAAGCTTTTTGCAGAGGGGGCTCAATTGCTTCTTACAACCTTTCTGAAAAGGGCAGAGTGTTAAAACAAACCTCCCACTTTTATTTTCAAAAGGAAAAAAAATCAGAAGCTAAAGATAATCTCTCCATTAGTATTATTAAAAGTGTTCGGCTTTCTTCACATGCTTTAGAAGCAGACAGACTTGTCATGAGCATCACATTTGCAAGCACTGTCACAGCTACTGAAGGCTCTGGTAAAAGCACAGAAGTGCGTTAACAGTAACTGCAAGCAGCCTTTGGGGAACAATAGGCTTACCTATACTGTGCCCAGCTATTCAAAAAAACAAGTTGCTTTATTATACTCCATACTCGCTTTAGTGCTCATATAGTGCTTGACCCAGCCTCATTTTTTGAAGTACTGTCACTAGTTCTAAACACCTTTTTCATTCCCTTTAGGTTAGCTAATTTGGCTGTTACAGCATTCACCAAAATAACGCTGAATCCAGCGTGTAACATCCAATATGTTTACTGCAAGAGAGAGAAATCTTCCTTCAAAGTTTCATATTTTTTCTGTGCACACACACATTTGATCATTTGTCTTCTAAAATAAAGAAAAAAAGGAAGGAAGAATGATCTAAAAATTATTTCATTATCTTGACAGATACATGTTGAAAATAATTATGTATAAAAAGTCTTTGGTATTAAGACAAAAGGAAAAAAGTAACTCAAAATTTTCAGAACAACTGTAATGGTATCATTAATGCCATAGAACTTCTCAAGCATGTCAGACTCTCTCAGCAAGAACAATGTGGGCCACTGTTTCAAAAGCCTTATCTAACTGGGGAGTAATTTCTGTTTGGATTTCACTGTGTTGTTCTGGCAATTAATCTGCTGTATGTTGGTTGCATTGTTGAATAAAAGTGCATTTTAACTTGCTGGGTGGATGCCATAGGGTGATGGAAAGTGGGCTAAATTTGCACGAGCATACTTTGTCTGCTGTAATAAAGCTGTGGCAGCAGTATAATCAAGCCGAATCAGTAACCAGCTAGGATAGTGTTTTCAGGTCTTTTTTTTCTGTAGGTCAAATAAGTCCCTAACTGACATACTTTTATAGGATTAGGCAAGATCTAACTAGGTTTGGCATCTAATCTGTTTTAGACAGTGGTTCATTTTTTCCATCATTTCTATCCATAGGGAGGCAAGGTCACACAATATGTAGACAGAATAGACTGTACTTCTGCATGAAAAATAAAACCAGGGTAACGCAGGCCATTTTGAAAGAGTCTGAACCTGTATTCCATTTCAAGCATTGTGAAAAGAAGTTTACTCTTGCCAAATGGTGAAATGGACTTTCTAACAGCAAAAAGTTACATGCAGGTCTTGGTAGGCAGCATGGCAATCCAGAAATGCCATAGTATTTTAAACATTTTTAACATGCTGAAGCACAGAAATGGCAGTCATTGCTTCTTTTTCTTTTCATAAGATTCATTTCCTGGTCTTTAAAAAGCAAGAAGCTAAAACCACCCGAGCTCATACGTGTTTCAGGTGACCAATAAGCAAAAGGTGAAAACACCACAAATTGATAAAAATGCTTCTCTGAACATGCTTCCTAATTCTTCTTTCTCAGCTATAAGAGTAGACGCAGAAGTGTCTAGTTCAGTAACAGAAGTAAAACACATTCAATAATTTTATTTTCCTGAAGATATTCTGTTAAATGAATTCTTACCCAGTAACAAACAAACAAACAAACAAAAATAAAGATGGATATCTTCAGGATCCCCATCAACTCTGCAATTACAATAATAGTAATTAGTGTGCAAGTCAGGTTTTATATAGCATAGAATAATTAAGATTTCCTCACTAGTTATCCACAACTGAATCTTCCTTAAAGGAAAACTGAATGTGTGTCTTGGCAGGAATATTGAAAAAGTCACAACATTTTTCTGTTCATTATAGTAATTTCCACTTATAAAGAAACCAAGAAAAACACCTAAGCATCCAGGCCACTGATCAAAAACAGCTTTTTACTCAAAGAAGATATTTCTTTAGATGTCCAGCAGAACAGAAGTGAAACAAAATGTCAATCCAATTTCTGCCTCCCCTGGAAAACAAGCCATATAAATTATATGGAATAAAATTGCTGATATAGTGTGATCAAGTACTTTTATATGAAAAAAGTCTGAGATTTAATAGGCTGGAATTTTGTATTTCCTCTTGCCATGGCCACTGGAGAATGTGGCTCCCTCCAGCTCTCTGCTGTGAGTTACTTATGGAAAATAAAGTGCAAAGAATGCAATTCTCCTTCTCACATGCTACACCTGGCTTGTGGATAAAGATAACGGGCTCAATGTCCCTGTAGCTTCCAGTTCTTCTTTTCTTCAGATGGCTTAATTCATCACAAGCAAGGAAAGCAATAAAATATATGAGAGAAGCAAGTGCAGCAGCATGAACATAAAATGTGCCTTTTATATATTCAAATTCATATCCAGTTGTAGGAAATATTCATGACTAATATTAAACTAAGCCCAGAATTAGGCAAAATGCAACAGACGTATATTGAAGTGAGCATTTTATTATGTGCTATGTCAGTCAGATTAAAGAAAAGAGTGCATGACACCGACAGGATATTGCATGTATATCAAGCAATCTATTTATATATGACAGGGAGGGTTTGATTTCTGGAAGGAGTGACAACCCAGTGAAATAACTGCTCGCCTTCAAAATTACTATAGTCTAAATGTATACCCTTTAGAATACAATTTTAAATTACAATTAACAAAATGTAGATAAATATATTTGAGAATCAATTCTGACATACAGAATCAAGAAAGAAGAAATAATCTGTAAAGATAGCAAGAGGTTTCTGAGTGCCATCAGCACCCTGACTCTGAAAAACTGTATAAAGGAAGCACAAGATATTTCTCAGAGAATCCCAGAGAAGGTAATTTAATAAAAGGGCTGATTTGTTTGAAGCCAAAAAGGCCTTGAAGTAGAAGTGGGAGTGGGAAGTTATACTGCGCTTTTTTTTTGTTCTGACAAGACCAACATGTAAATTGCAGAAGTGAATCTACTGTGATTAACAATATCTGATCAAGGTATGAGCCTGTTTGTAATAATAAATGGACTGTCTCATGTGCTTTTAGACAAGTTAAAGCTTTTGTTTATTGCTTCAGTGTCTTTGGTCAGTTGGTTCCTGCTCTGGTGTAACACTGAGTAAATATCTGCAGAGACAGAAACTTTGATGCTAGAAAAGAGACAATCACTGCACCATTTTTAAATAGTCTTTCCTGGGAGAAAAGAAAAAAAAAAATTAAAACAACACAAAACCCCATAAGGAATAAAGCAGAACCCACTAACTTCATTGCCTGAAAAGATAAAGTGCATTGAAACAGAAATTCTTTGAGTTCACAATCATCACACTTGGATGCTTATACAAGAGAGCAGGATAAAGGAAGAAAAAGAACTATCAATGGTCAATTTGCTTTATTTCTTCTTCTAGAATTATAATTTGCATGACTGTTACATGTTTCCCGGGTTATCTGAGCAGAACACATATAGCCCATCTGACACACAGTCTATAAAGTAGGCTTGTGCAAGAAAAGCAGATATTCTATTTCAGACACATCAACCAGCATTCTGAGCAGTAATGACAATCACTGTAGTCAAATCTCTTGCACTTATTTCCATGAGGTTTCAGCAATATCCATTTGGTGCATTTGGGGGAGCTATAGGACAGATGCAATCACGTATGGCTTTACACATCAATAATTTCAAACTGTATTTTCTCATAACCTTTCCTTCTTTGTTCAAAAGGGGACTTCCATTTTAAATTGTAATCTATGACTTTTAAGACGGATGTTAAAGTGTCTTGCCGACAAATTCTTCTGGTTGATTTTCTTCTCTCTTTCTTCTTCGCCTTCTTGCTGTTTTGAAAAGCCATCATGGTAGCATTATGTGAAGGTGAAAGGTACTAGACTGTAAGGCGACAATTAAGCTCCCATTTTTTAGTAGGATTGCTATGGGGATTATGTATTTAGGAGATTCTAATCGAAGTTGTACACTGATGTTAAAATTCAGCATATATTAGCTACTTATAACCAGAGATTAAACCATTTCCTTAACACACTGCTAACATCTTAGTCTGAATATTTTCTACTTCCAAATCTCACTCTACATTAAGCTTGATTACTTGTGGCTTCATAATGTATTTGCTAATATCATCTTAATCCTTCAGTGGCATTATGCTGTATAACAATGAATAACGACCCAGATACAGGAGCTGCTGTATCACAAGATCCAAGGAAGATTTACTGCAAGGAAGCAAAATTATCTGAGGTTGTCATGCTTGAATAATAATTAACATGGGCTAAGAAAAGCCTGGTCTATGATTGGATAAAAGCTGCTAGAAGCCAGGGTGATCTTTACCTTCTCATCTCCAGCTTGAACTTCTGCTAAAAGCAGGTGCTTCCTGTACCAAACCTCACCCTGGGCAGCACCATGGCTGCAGATTTATACACTCTTGCACCCTAAACTAAAATGAAAGCAGTTTCTTAGAAACACTTAAAAGATGAAAGTGCTCTAACAACACAGTACATGATTAAGCAACCTTTTTGTGATACAAAATGTGCATTTGGAAAATGTCAATGATTTCTTATTTTTTGTTGAAAAAATGAAGTGCATTTCTGATTGAAACTAGAGTGCCTTTGTGATTAGAAGTGAAGGCAGAATTCACTATCATGCATCAGCTGCTTGGATAGGGAAACCAAGGCCACATAGAAGGAACACAACTTAACTATATTCATGAATCAGAGAACACTTTTTCAACTGGGCATAATATCCTTCCTTACTGTCTACCCTCAAAAATTGTGTAGAGTTGCACATTTGTTTCAATCCATTGCAGAAGTAGCTGTATTTCATTTCATTTAACTAATTCTTCTCTCTATACAGAAAAAAATGGTTCTTTTGGAATGAACAGCTTGATATGGTTATAAATGTTCACTATCACATTTTCATTCTTATCAGAGCTTTGAAAGTTTCTGAATGCAGTTTGAGAATTTTGGATTTGAGGAAACCAATTTTTTTTATTAATTCAGTTAGGAAATCAAGCTTGAGGTCCTCTCACACATGCATAGGAGATTACAGTATCACACAATTGTTAGGGTTGGAAGGGACCTCTGGAGATCTAGTCCAAGCCCCCTGGCAGGGCAGAGTCATATGGAGCAGGTGACACAGGAACTCATCCAGGTGGGTTCTGAATGTCTCCAGAGAGGGAGACTCCACCACCTCCCTGGGCAGCCTGTTCCAGTGCTCTGCCTCCCTCAGTGTAAAGAAGTTCATCCTCATGTTGAGGTGGAACTTCTTGTGGTTTAGTTTACAGCCACTGCTCCTCTTCCTGTCACTGGGCACCACTTAAAACAGTCTGGCACCATCCTGCCTTGGAGGTGTTTATATGCATTGATGAGATTCTGCTCAGTCTTCTCCAGGCTAAACAGGCCCAGCTCCCACAGTCTCTCCTCACAAGAGAGAAGCTCCAGACCCCTCATCACCCTTGTGGCCTCTGCCAGACCCTCTCTGGTAGCTCCTTGTCTTCCCTGTACTTCCGAGGAGCCCAGAAGTGGCCACAGCACTCCAGATGCAGCCTCGCTAGGGCAGAGCAGAAAGGAAGGGTCACCTCCCCTGACCTGCTGGCCACACTCTTCCTGAGGCACCCCAGGAGACCATTGGCCCTCCTGGCGACAAGGACACACTGCCAGCTCATGGTCACTTTGTCATCCAAGACCCCCAGGTCCTCCTCCACAGAGCTGCTTTCTAGTAGGTCAGCCCCCAGCCTGTGCTGGTACTTGAGGTTATTCCTCTCCTGGTGCAGTACCAAACACCTGCCTGTGTTGAACCTCATCAAGTTTCTGTCTGCCCAATTCTCCAGCCTGTCAAGTCCTGCTGAATGTCAGTGCAGCCTTCAGGTGGATCAGCCCCTCCCCCAGTGTCATATCATCAGCAAACCTGCTGAGGGTACATTCCATACCTTTGTCCAGGACATTGATAAACCAGCTGAATAAGGCTGGACCCAGTGTTGATCCCTCAGGAACACCACTGACTACAGACCTCCATGTTGATTCTGCTTTGCTGATCATGACCCTCTGAGCTCTGCCATTCAGATCCACCTCACTGTCCATTCGTCTGACACACATTTCCTAAGCTTACCTAGAAGGATGTTATGGAAAACAGTGTCAAAAGCCTTGCTGATGTTGAAGGAGACAACATCCACTGCTCCCCGCTTGTTGATCCATCCTGCTGTGTCGTTGTAGAAGGCCATCAGATTGCTAAAGCATGATTTCCCCTTAGTAAATCAATGCTGACGATTCCTAGTGACTTTCCATTTTTTCTACATGCTTGGTGATGACCTGCAGAATGATCTGCTCCATCACCTTTCCATGGATGGATGTGAAGTTAACTGGCCAATAGTTTCCTGGGTCCTCCTTCTTGCCCTGTTTGAAGATGGGAGTAACACTGTCCTTCCTCCAGTCATTGGGCATCTCTCCCTTTCTTCATGATTTTTCAAAGATGATGGATTGTGGCTTAGCAACAGTATCTGCAAGCTCCCTCAGCACCTCTGGGTGCATGCCATCAGGGCTCATGGATTTATGGGTATTAAATCTATCTAGCTGATCTCTAACCTAATCCTCTATGACCAAAAGGAAGTCTTCATTTTTTAAGCCTTCTTCTCTTGACTCAGAGGTCTCAGACTCCTGAAAGTCATCCTCAGCACTACAGACTGAGGCAAAGAAGGCACTCAGTAATTCCATCTTCTCTGTGTCTTATGTCACCAGGACACCCATCTGATTCAGCATCAGCCCTACATTTTTCCTAATCTTACTTTTGCTGCTGATGTACTTGTACAAGCCCTTCTTGTTGTCCTTGATATCCCTTGACAGACTCAATTCCAAGTGGACCATGGCCTTCCTATTCATCTTCCTGTACAGTCTGATGATGTTCTGATAGTCCTTCTATGTGGGCTGTCCCTTTTTCCACATCCCATAAATTTCTTTCCTTCATTTGAGATTTATTCAAAGCTCCCTGCTCATCCATGCATGTGTCCTGTCACATTTGCTGGATTTCTTTATCATGGGAATACACTGGCTTTGAGTTTAAAGGAAATGGTTATTGAATATTGACCAGCTGCCTTCGTCCTCTTCTTTTCTAAGTCATGGGATTCCCCTAAGTAGATCTTTGGAGAAGCCAAAGTTAGCTCTCCTCAAGTTTAGGGTTCTAGTTTTGTTTATTGCTTTGCTTCGTCCATGCAGGATCCTGAGTTCCGCCATCTCATGGCTGAAGTGACCTAGAAGCTGCAATCTCTTCCCCTGAAAAGCAGTCTGTATTTCCCCACCCATTCTCTTCTGTATATGTCTCCCCTTCCTGCATTGTCCTGCCTCCCCTGCCCCTGGTCCTGGCCACTCCCTCGGGTTCTCCCTGTTGGCCCCTGTACCCCAGCTCTGGCCATGTACCGCCCCTGTGCCTTGAGACCACTGGCCTGTGCTCTCTCTGTCCCCCTGCCTCCATACAAAACCCCAGACCCTTTCCCATTCCCTGTCTTTGGCTCTGGTCGCCATGCGGATAAAAGTCTCCTGAGGTCACCATGCGGAGACCATCTTCTCGTCTCTTTTGCCGCTGCCATGTTGCAGGAGCAGACAAAACCAGAGCAGGCCTTTGGCTTCCCCAGCAGGGGACAGTGCAGTGACCAGCCTTCAGAGGGGAGGTTGGGGCACAAGGACACTGACCCAGGCTTGGGTAGAGATGCTCTCCAGTAAACCTGCGTGTGGCCTGCCATGCCACCACAGAAAGCCACATAATCTGCAACACATGGTCACTCTAGCCGAGGCTGTCCCCAGCCCTCATGTCTTCAACCAGTCCCTCCTGGTTTGTTAATATGAGGTCCAGCAACACATCTCTCCTTGTTGGTTCCTCCACCACTTACATCTAAAAGCCTGCAGGGACATCCTGGACAGTGTGTGCCAAGCTGTGTTTTCTCTCCAACAAATAGCAGGGTGCTTGAAGTCCTCCAGGAGAACCAGGGCCTGTGACCGTGAGGCTATTTCCAGCTGCCCAGAGAAAGTCTCATCAACTTCCTCCTCCTGATCAGTTGACCTCTAGTAAACACAACAGTGTCACATATGTAAGCCTGTCCCTTAATTCTTACCCTTAAGCTGTCAACTCATTAGTTCAGAGAAGATACATTCTCTCTGGGTAGAACTTGGTACATTCTGGTTGCTCTCATAGCACCCTCCCTGCACACCCTGCGTGCACTGCCACTTTTAGGACATCTCTGGACATTTTCAGCAGCTTATCAATTGCCCCTCTGACCATGAAGGCAAGCATAGGTGTTCTGAGGTGCAGCTGGTGCTTTGTGAAGAAAGACCAGCACAGGCTTCAGCAAGCACAATCAGGACACTCAGAAGTTTAATATTATGCCAAATAAAATGCGCAAAATTATGTACAGACGATGTCTTCAGGAAGCCAGTATCATTGAAGCAATAGTGTAGATGAACTCTTGGGGGACAGCAGAGCTCCAGTCCGTTCCACAACAGCTCTGCCCTCCCTTACAGCACAAGACACACCAAACTTAACAAGCTTCCTTTCTCCTCTAAAAAGGATGATGCATAGGTATTGTGCATATGATGCTGAGTCCCTAACATAAAAGGAAACTCTGTTGCAGTCCAGACTCTCATGAGGTAGCTGATGACTAAAGAGCAAATTACAGTCTCAGTCATTCCCTCCCTCAATTTATCTATTCATGTAATTTGTAAAAAGAGAAGTGGACTGTGATTGTTCGACAGACCAAGTAGGTTTGTTTGGTTTGTTTTTTTTTTTGATGGTACTTTGACCAAGAAGAGTGCAGGGACAAAAAAGGACACGAGGGAATTTTATCTATTTCACCTTTTAAAAATTCTGGTAAGGAAGTTATTTCAGGTTCCTTTGTGCCTCTGAATGCCTGAATGCACAGGGAGCGGAATTAGCCTGATCTACTTTGTTTCTACCAAGGGAGTGTGGCTACTTACAATTGAATCCAACTTCTCTCTGCTTCCTAGCAGAGGACCTTCTCTGCTTTTGTACCTCCCTTTCCTTCCCTTCTCCCAGATGATTTTTCCATTATTATTGGATTCTTTGATTTTCCTGTCTGTGCAAAGAAATGAGCTTGTGCAAAGAGTGCACTGTATAGGTTTGATAGTACTTCTAAGTCAGTGATAGCATTTTAATGTCTTGTTTTTACTGGCTATTGAGTTTGGCAGCCTTAGCCAAACTCAAAGAGGGAGGGAAGAGGACTCTAGACAGCCTGCCATCCTTCTGGATTCCTACCACATGCAGTTCTGTCTGACAATGTATTTATTCCCAGTTTCTTGATAAGTAACATTTTACTTGAACAGTGGAAAAGGAGGCACACTTAAGAGTTCTCATTTGAATTCTTCAGCTGAGAAATTAGTGTCCAACTTTGATTCCACTGAAGTTAGAGTCAGCAAGTGCATAAATGAATGGATTAATAAATAAATGCAGATAGTAGTGAATGCAAGATTGATCTCCAAAGTATGAAACAGCATCATCTCACAGGAGGAGAAGATCTGTCAGGTCTCATGCTGTAGACATCTGACAACTGAGATATTCCCAGGGCCATGCCATGGCCCAGGGGCAGGCACAGCTGATGGGCTCACCAGCTGGTTGCATCTGACACTCAGAGCTCTGCTACTGCCTGAATTTGAGCTCTTCCTAGATACAGCCTGATACTGTAGCCTTGTCTTTGTTCCCAAGCCTGCCTCGCATCATACAGCCCCTCTCCCGTAACTTCTTCCCTTCTCATGTCACATGTCCAAAATGTGGAGACTTAAAGACTGGGTTAAGAAATAAAAAAGCCTGGAAGTGCGACTAAAGTCTCAAAGCTTTGCTAATACATTTTGAGAGGATTTCATGGGAAGAAGTGTAAGAAACGTTAGCTCCATCTTTGCCTATGAGCTAATTCTAAAGATTTTATCACATTCTTGAAAGATACTTTCCCTGTATGTCTAAGCTTTTCAGGCAATATACATTCTTTTATACATTAGAAGTCCATTTATAGAATCCATTTAATGTTTTCATTATTGAGTGCTTATATTACAGTGTAGGTCAGTGAAAAAGAGTCCTCCAGTGTAATTTGTAGGAAAAGTATACAGTAAGCTGATTCTATTCAGTGTTTTATTTGTTAACTAGAGCAGGGTAATGCTAAACATTAACTGGACTATATAGGCCATGTACATTAAAAGGTAAATTATATTTATAATAAATTGCCTTAGTCTCTGCATTGCACATAAGGAAATCTAGACTGTGAGAGGAGTGAAATTTGCTTCACAGTTAACTATTTTATCTGTTTAGTTGTGATGAAAACTGAGGCACATTAGACTGTATGCAGACATTAATTAATACCTGGAAACCACAAATTTCTTGTTGTAGACAAATCTGTTAGTTCACACAAAACAGAAAGTGCCTGGATTCTGCAACTGTGGAAAAATGAACCTCTCTATGAGATCACTATATAAGAGAGATCAGGCTCTCTCATATAGTGACAATAAAAATGACAAAATAGTGAGAGTAGAAAATTAAGAGGGGAAAATAGGGGCTAAGGTTTGAATCCAGAATTAATAGGAAAACAGTATTTTTTTCAGAGAAAGAGGATGTGATCAATGAGTTAATATATGATACTGTAAAAACCTGGTCTGACAGCCTTTAATAGTGATTTCTTGGTATTTTGGGGGGAAAAAAAAAAATCTTTAGCACTTTATCCCAAGGTTGTTTTCTTGAGAAAATGCTCCCCAGATCTCTTATAGGACCTAAATCAAGGAACATTTTGCCTTCATTTGCTATCCCAAAGAAGAAGACTCTTTTATAGACAAAACTCAGAAGAACTACATGTTTTTTATGTAAGATGTCTAACTTATTCAATTAATATATCTAAAATGCACATATAAAGGGTTCACAGAACCAAAGCTGAAGTAAATAATACCACAATTTTCTCCTTCAAAATTAATTAAGCTCCTGATGTCAGTATGAATTCAAACAAACCAACTTTCTGTATCTCTTTTAGCTGCTGCTCTCTCCTCATCTGATAGTACATCCAGTTTGGCATCTCTATCAGTTATAATACCCCAGGTTTTCCCTATACCCATCAGCAGGCCTGAGATATGCACAGTTCTGCTGTATCACCCTCCTTGACGCCAGCCAGTTGACTACATTCCCATTCCTCTTTGTAAGACAGACTGCTCCCTCAAGTCTTTCTCAGTGTAGTTGATGTTCACAGTCCTTAATCATCAGGAACCTCAGAAAAACGTATTAAAGTCAAAGGCAAACTAACCCTGACTTTTGTGGTTTAATAATTGACACACTTTTAAATTAAAATAAGATTAAGAATGTCCTTAACTAATTTTTCCTCCAGGAAGGAATTACCTTGAACAAAATATCTGAATTCAACTTGTAAATCGGGCATTATGAAGGACTCTTTAAAATATGTACATTGAAGTTAGTATGAAAGTTTCTTTTCAAATTTATATCAATAATCTGCCAGAAATGTGTGGTTATAACCCCATTTACAGGAGCACGCTTATACACACCTACTATGAATATCAGAATCACTGTGTCCAGTTTTCTGATCCCCTTTCTCTTCCCACATACCTGGTTAGGTTAGCTGTGCATCAAAACAGAATAAATCAGCAGACATTCTGCACCCTTATCACTCTTGGAAGAAAGTTTATTGTAACTTAGTTCGGATTTCTATCTCATGCTGGAAAATTGGACTTTCATTTACTTCTTTGTTCTGCTTTTATCTAACCCTAGAATCTGAGCTGATTTTAGGAGAACTTTTGACTGGAATTTTGATTATAAAATTTCAACACATTTATAAGGGCACAGTCCTTTTCCATATGGACGGAGGAACTCCTTACTCCTTAGGATGTAAAGATAGAGGATTTTTGCTTTTTCTAAATGAGTACTCAGCAGTTTAAAACTGGAAATTATGAGACAAAACTTATGTGCTGATTCTTTAGCTACCCAGAATGATTCCTGTTAACAATCTATCTGCATTTTCACTTTCTCTGCATTAGGATTAATTTCAGGCTCAAATATTTGGTTTTGTTTCATGCGCATATGGTTGATGGAGGTAATCCTCCCAATCTCTGTTTTTAGTATCATGACTACTGATAAGGGAACCTTTAGCATTAGCTACACAAAAAGACATATTTGTGTATTGGAAACTCTAGATTGCTCTTTAATTTCCTGTGTTAATATTACTGTTTCTGTTAGTTAAGGTACAGCATCTCTTTAATGAGGATTTTTCAACCTGCAAAAAGTCTTTAGATTATCTTGTATCAGATTTCTACCCAGTTGCCCTCATAGAAAGTATGCTAATTTCTCCCTGAGTGCAACTTCTTTCAAAATACCCAAAATGAAGAGATGGAGAGTGTTAGATATTCTTACTGTTTAAAATATGTTCCTTAACTCCAATTTGGAGATGGGTGGCTTCAGTTTCCAATTAGTGATTCCTGTTTGATTAGGACCTTTGTCTCCCAGATTAAAAGATATGCTCTCACCTGGCATTTTCTCCCCAGGACTGTACTTATTTAGCTAATCATGTCAGGCCCTCATATTCTTTTTTGATAAGAGTTCTTTGTGCATCTGCTTCTTCAAGTCAGAAACTCGACAGCCTACTGATTGCCAGGAAAATACATTTTACTGATGTGGAAGTAAATTCACAAAGCAGAATGAGGGAGTTTTGTAAGCCTATGAGATATAACTACCTTGTTTTTACTTTTCTATGGGGACACACATGTAAGTCAGTTTATCACAACCTGAATAATGATTCCTTATTCTATATTTAGTTTTTAAAAGAAGAATCAATTCCTGTGAGGTGACATTAAATACTGGAAATTTTGCTTGGTTAAGCATGATTATTTAGTCATTAATATAGCAAATATGAAAAGACAAAATTTAGGAAGTTAGGCCTGAAATATGTCTTGAGAGCATAGCAAACAGAACTTTTTTCATGGTAAAGTTATTAGAATTCAATAAATCCATCATTATTTGGGGGACCGGGTCATTAAAAGAATTACCAAGATTTCTTCTTTGAGAAGTCTGTAAAAAGTTGGGAAGTGGATAGACTGGATGTCAACAAATGGCAAAGAACTGCATGTTAAAGTAGAGATCTTGCCTTTGCTCATGTTAATACAGTGCATAGCACAGAAAAATTCTTGGTCCAAAAAAAAATATAATTATCAGTAAGTACCAGGGATCTGTACTATCGCTGTAAGGCATTTTCTGGGCAGGGTGTGCTTGGTAATTCAGATTGCTTGGCCTTTACAACTGCCTCTACTTTAGGTTCTGGGAATTTAGGAGGATTAGCTTAGGTGAGAGAGCACTGAAAGAAGCATGGGTCCTACTCATAGGCCAGGCACAGACTAAAAGAACTTTGCCAAGCTTTTTAGTCAACTGCATGTCTCAGTTCCTCATCCAAAAAATGGGGTCAATGGCCCTCTGTCTGACTTTTCAAGGATAAAATCTGAAGAGGTGCCCAGCACCTAAGATGCTCAGTCACAATAATGGTTAGTACCAGAATAGTTTTGGTTACTGGCTAAGCGGAAATGATGACTCTCATTCAACCTTTTTGCAAGGATTATGAAAAATTCCGTTCATTACTCTTATAGAGAAACACAAAATGGAGGGGTAGTGTGGATGGAATACTTTTTTAAAGTGAGTGTTTCCCCCAAAGTTCTTGCATGTTCTAGTGTGAAGTATTAAGTTCAAGCCAGTTTTGTAAGACATACACAGATGGAAGTAAAATGTTAAATGTTTCAGCCGGCAGGCTTGAAAGCTTCTGACCAAAACATTGTATTTCTTTACTTCCAGCTGTGCGTGTCTAATAACATATTTCATGATGTTTAAATACCAACTGCATCACTCTGCTCCTTGATATTGAGTGCAAGAAAAATGACTTAATTTGTTGATGAGCAGCATGTTACAGGCTGGCAGTAATATCAGTGGTGATTTTACTGGCTCAGTTCTCCTACCCCTGCTGCACAATCCTTCCCCCCTCTCTGAACTTGGATGCCTATAGCACATAGCACACCACTGTCTGTGTTCCCTGGTTCAGGATTTCATTTCACTACATCATAAGCTACTAACACAACCTTGTCATTGTAATTTGTCACACTTTTTTGTGTGCTCTATATCTGACTGAATTCTCATCTCCCAGCCCATAGGCTACTAGTCTGGAACAAATCTCTGAAACATAATGGAAAAGGATGAAAAAAAAAAACCAAAACAGACCTAAAAAAAAGAGATCCAGTTGACACCTCTTCTCCTGACAGAAGCAGACACATAATCATGGGCAATTGTTGTTTTTGCTGGCTCTCTCTGTTGTATCAGATCAGCTAACACTGGCTGTCAGAAGCATATCCTGGTACTTGCCCTTGCCATGTGCCAGGGCTGCTATTCAGGCTGCCCTGGGGCTAGCATGATGCACCTTCTGAAGAACAGCTTGGCTTCTCTGGGATTTAAAATTGTTTTGCTCTCTTTATCTTCTGGTCTTTCCTCTTAAGCAAATACACAAAATGTTGTGGAGGAAATTCTTAGGGATCAACTGTGCTGCTTTTCAAGCTGAACAGCATTTGGGAAGGGAGAAGGCACATACCTCCAGGCCTTGAAGAAAACAGAGGGAAAAGAACCAGCTGCCATAATCAATAGATAAGTGTCCACAGGAGCAAAGCATTGTGGCCCTATTTTGACCCAAGTAGATACCTCAAGCTTTAGTGTTGGTGATGTGGTTTGAATTTGTTTTAAATAACATTGCTTGAGCTTGTTACTGTGACCTCAAGCAGGTCATTTTGACCCACGTCTCACTTGCTCATTGAAATTAACACATTTTAATCTGTTTCTATGAGAAAAAAATCCACTGACAACCCCCAGACTCAGAGGTGTTTTAAAGAATTTCTATGAGTGTGCATCAAGCACTTCAGCACTCACTGTAATTCATGACAACAGAATAAGGATTTTTCCCTGACCAGCCTGACCAAAATAAAGGCCACAACAAAATCCACTCCGTAATAATGACACAGATGAAGATTTCAAATTTTAATTTAATCCTCTTGTATAACCTATGATGTCCATGCCCTTCATCCAATATATGACACAGAAAAGCAAGACAAAAAATGCTGCACATACATTCAACATGATTCAGATAATGCTACTAGAAGAACCCTGACATGAAGTGGTTGAAGCTGCATTAAATCTTTCTCTTTTTTCCCCCCCACATGTAATACATATTTTTGACACTACTGATCCATAACAACTATACAATCTGCTTTCTTTATGGTCAAGGAAAGCCATAGAGAAAAGAAAGAGTAGTGCTCATAAGCAAATTTCTCTCTCATGCTCTCCTTGTGTCTGCTTGTCTTTACATTTATTNATCTACAGCCTTGTTGGCAGGATTGGGTTCCCTTTCAATGTGACATGCTATTTTGTCAAATGTCAGCTAGTCATATCTAGGTAATTAATTTACATGCTGTACATCTGACCTGATTTTCTTTGTTAATTGGTAGGTCAGACAACTCTATCACCCACACGTAATTTACTTTTTCTATCATCTGGTAAGTATTTCTGAAAAGACAGTTTCTGACTAAAAAGAGAATTTATGTTTAGTTGCTAACTGCTGTACTTTTTTCTAAGCTTGTCAATCACATTTGCAAATATGTTGCATGCAATAAAAGAGACATCAGTTCCTCCAGTTTGTAAGTGAATCAAGACCATCAGATCTCATCAGGGAGATCCTTATGATCCAAAAATCTCTGTGTGTTATGCTGTCTTATATTTTTACTGTAAAGTAAATTTTTAAATGAAAAATCACATTGTAGTCCTGCACTGTATACTGCACATGAATTGTTGATAGTGTTTGTCTAGCAAGGGTTATGTCCATGACGGGCCATTTTGCCATATTCAAACTGGGTAAGAGTGAGTCAACACAACTAGAACAAGTGCGTGTCCACATCAGAGAGCGGCCTCACCCAAGCGAGTCATTTTTCTCAGAAGACTAGGACACACCAAGATTAGGTAGCTGTAAGGACTCCAGGGGCAGTGTCAAAGTCCTCTAGCATGTTCTGTGCAGTGAAATAGAGACCCTTGCCAACCTCTAATGAGACCCTGTTCACACAGTAAAGATACACCTTAAGAAACCTGTCTTATGTCAGAATGACTTTTCACATGGGTGATGATCAGTCATCATTTTGGACTTCCAAGGCTGCACTAGTGTGTATTCACTACAGTGGAACTGAGCTACATAACTCGCAGGTATATCACTAGCATGCAGAGATCAAATATGTTTTTATGCAAGAAAAGCAGGCTCAGTAGAGTGAAAACCTTTACAAATTTAATTTTGGATATAGATCTTCAAGTTCAAGGGAAAGGTAACACTTTTTTTCTATGTGATTTTTTAGTAAAAATTTAAATCGATATTACTTTCAAATGCAATGTAACATACTGGCTTCTAGCTCACAAAATGATGTGTAAATGATGTAAAATGATGTGTAAAAGGTGAATTCAAACTAACAAATTTGTCAATAAATACTGCTCTAGTTATTTGAGAAGTTTCCACCTAGAACGAAATTTTCCCTTGATTTTACATGTTTTATGATAGATGTGTTTCTCTGCTAAGAGAAAATGCTCCAAAGTGAGAAACTGAACCTGCTCTATTAGGAAAAGTTTTGCATGGGGCACTGGTAGTTAACATAGCTAGTTTCTGTATTATCTTGAAACTTTGTATCTTTTATTGATGAATTTAAAGTTCATTTCTTGCTGATGTTTTGATATGTAGGAGAGCAGTGTATGAGTGGTAAAACCGCATTAATCTTCATATTCTTGCTATTAAATCTCACTGACTTTCCTCAAATGTGCTTTCTGATTTGTAGGAAGTGTAGAACCTAAGAAAACTCTGTGACACCGTGTAGTAGGAGTGCTGAACTAGCATACTTGTTAGTGCTTTTTTCATGTAAATTAAGTAAAGGTTAACAAAACCTAAGCTCAGTCTGGAAGGTTTTTAATGAAGCTGCAATAAGATCAAGTATTTGTTATGTGATTAAGCCGAATTAAACTTTTTTTTTTCACCAGCCTATTTAGCCACCTTTAAAACAGAAGTACCACAGAGTGGTACAAGACCTGCTTCCTAGCTTTATTACTGGTTAAAATTGCCTGAGAGAGATTCAGTATTCAAGGAATTTCCTGTGACATGAGCATGACTGCAGAAATAATTTTCAACGTTAAATTTGGTGAACTGCTGAACTTTGTTAATATTTTTTGCAGTGTTCAATTATTTTAATAAATTGCACAGCACTAGCAGTGGAATGAAGTCCAAAGTCTGAAGACAGAAAGCCTGAACCAGTCAAAGAAAAAAAGGTTGGCTTGCAATCTTGAGCCTGTTAAAATACTAACTAGAAAATTAGACAGGAAAAACAGTTACAAAAATAGTGAGAGTATCTTTGATCAGCTGGCTGAAAAGAAGTAATATGACAAACAGGAAATTACAAAGAATAACTATTTTGACTGTAGTGGAAATAGCGACTTAGGTAGCTGTAGTTCAAACTAGATACAGAATATTTTCCTGGAATTTAAAGGAAAGGTATCCAGATGTCTAAACATTCTGCTCAATGTGGCTTTTATTTCAAGTTTGGCAAGCCTTCAGAAAACTGGTAGACAAGTTTAGCTGGAAGACGTTTTCCAGTGTATTTACATAATTTCATACATATTTTATGCTTCTGCATTACATCTTTTAGCAGTGGTCACATTTAATTTTAGGATTCTTTCAAAACATTACATATAATTGCATGAATTAATTCATTATTGCACATCAAAATGCTTTGCATATTAAACAAACCTTTAAACCTGTGAACAGCTACAGTAAACATAAGTGAAGATAAACTATGGAGAAAGAGATTACAGAGAATTCTGCAAAGCAGTCTTGAAGACTTTCGGACTTGTCTTCCGAAACACAGTCTTGAAGAATGAGCTGTGGTGGGAGAAAATTGTTTCTACTTTACACACAAGCACATTTTTGGTACTGTGTATTTTAAAAGTAAAATCCCATATAAACATTCATTGCAGATTCAATAAAAATGGATGCAAAGCATTCTGCTTGGAGTCTGGGACAGACAAATCATAAAATATCTCAACGATACAGCACATCTAGGCCATTAACTACATGTAGATGTGAAATGTAACAGGTGGGATCAGCTGTATGCTCTTGAAGCCTGCATCTCTTAGCAGCTGCTGTTTGATGAACAAAAAGCACAGTACAATACATTATAGCTAATCCTGCAAGATGCTGGGTATCCTCTAATCACACCAGTATCAGGTTGTATAGGCGTCAGCATCTCCCTGCTTGTGGTTACCATCTCATCCCAGGGCGCCAGAGAGAACCTGCTGGAGATTCCTCCTTTTAGGGCTATGAGTGTTTATCTTTCCAGTTTTAGCTAGCTTTTTATGCAACAGGAATGGGATGTCTGCTTTTGTTTTCCCTTTTGTTTCAGGAACATTTCTGTGGTTGGAGTCAAATGATATTGTTCTAAAAAAACGGAAGTTTTTCAAACTGAGAGCTTGTGTCTGATTCTGCCCATGAAAGCAAAGTCTCCTGGTTTTCGGGGAAATGTTTTTTTCATTTTTTTGCATACAGTGTTTTTAATTAAAAGTGTTGACAGAATTGCTTATGCACTGCTTGTATATGCAATTAATGAAAAAAAAGTTCCTTTCTAACACAATCAGCTGGCAGATAGCAAAATTGTTTTTCTGTATCCTATTCAGAATTACAAACAACTCAGATGAGTAAAACAGCAGATACAAATGAAAACAAACTCTCTTTTATTTGTTTCTGAGAAAGGGAAAAATCCAACATGTTTATATAGAAATAATGATAACTTTTAATTACACTTCCTTATGAAGGTACAATTCACACACAGTGCTAGCCATTTGATTATTTCTGCATATTTTGTAAACACTAATTAACCTAATGTCATTAAGATATGTATTGTTTGCTCTGCTCATGTAGGAAATCTGATGGGATGGAGAGCTGCAGACCAGACTTTACTTTTTCATTTTGCACTCCTTGGGTGTTGGATGATCAGCATTTTGTAAATCAGTCTCAAATTGGCTCAAGGTATTACAAAACCTGTGAGGTATTAAAATTCAGTGACTGTGATTTAGAGCACATTTCTGTTGGTTAAATGCAAAAGACAATTCCTTTGACACAGCATTGTGGCCAAGCAATACAAACTAGCTCTGCTCTGGAAAGCATGTTGCATTAGGATGACACCAACAGAAGGGCATGTTAGTTCAAGTTGGATGTGAATACAGTTAAATGGCTTCCAGACTGTAGCTGACTCAGATCCAGAGTCGATGGTCGATGGAAAGGGTATGTGTAGACATGGAGTAATATGACGCACTCATATTCTTTGTTTCTCCTTGTGCTTTACATTTGCTAGACAATCTTTCCTCTTTTAAAGTAGGTGCATGGAAAATAATAATAAAACCTGATGTGCTCATAAATATATGGGACGCTGCATATGTCCAAAAGCATATTTGCTTCAGTTTTAGATGATAGAGCAAGATTGTGGTACCATTCGTGCATCACTGTCTCTTTTCTTCATTACTGCTTAATGATGTAGAAAGATGTGCCCTCAGGTACAAAAGGGTTAAATATGATATATTGAAAACAATCACTGAAATGTTGATATGGAGGTGACCTCTACAAGACAGGTCCATTTCTCTGCTTTGGGGGAAGGCCAAGAGTGGCTAGATTTAGACCATTGTATTCTCTGTTCTATAAATGTTTTACAGCCTGTGTTTCATTCCAACAATTATCTAATCATATCTTGGATAAGACTTCTTAATATCAAACAGAGATTTTTTTGGGGGTGAGAAAACGAAGCAAAGATAGTCCTCCTCCTTCCTCCATGGATGTGGAGTTTATTTGCTGATATCAGAAGAAATAACTAGAATGTAGGTAGTAGCCCACGACAAGCCCAAAGTGCTAGAGAAAGGAAGCATGCTAAGAGAAGAATCAAGTCAACCATTTGACTTATGTAGGGTTATCTCAAAGCAAAGTACATGGTTAAATGATAATCAGGAACCAGACTATAGTCCGAAAACAAATAATTTGGTAAGGTCGGGATGAACAGTGAGGTAAGTACAACAGTGCAGGACAAACAATCTGGCACTGGGAAAGGGCAGGAGTAGGAATCAGAGACAGGTAGGAATTATACACAGAGATTGCTGGAGAGCCCCGGTCAGAACTGGGAAGATCACACGGGACTGCATCACAGAGCAGCCAGGATCATTGGCTAGTCCTTACCTTTTCCCCACCTTGGCCATGTCTACTGAATCCTTGCTGTCCAATGGGACTGGCAGCCAACAAGCCAGTGAGGAAATAGAAGAGGCACACACACATCATGTAGCACCCTATTCAATCCACTTCCCGGGATGAGTCAAAACTACCCAATAATTGCTTTAGGGATTCCACTTGTGCGGCCTTTCAAGTTCCTGAATTAGCCTAGGATCCAGACCTGGCAGGATCAACTCCATAGCAGGCTGTCATTCAAGGCAGCTGAGGCTCACAGCTCTGTGCAGTAGCTGCAATGAACTCTTGGCAGGCAGAGAAGCCCTCATCTCAAGCTTCAAACATGGCACTCTTTCTGTGCAATATCAACATTATGTGTTCTGCAAGAAAGCATAACTGGAGTAAACATCCAAATGGAAATGGTAGTCACTGGCTCTTAGAGCTGTTGGAAAGCCAAATGCATCATGAAGTCATTAATTCTTTTGCTCCTATGCTGTGAAATGAATGTTCTATGTGTACATTGCATTATAGGTCAGCATCATCATGGCTATCCCCATTGTCCAGAATCCCCTTCAGAAAGAAGAAAGATCAGCTCATTAAGGTCATTCTTTGCATTTAAAACAGTCATGCTGTCAGCAAGAAAATAAAAAGAGAGTCTATAGCTCTGAAACAAATACATTCACAAGCCTCCAGAGCAGGAAATCTGATTTCTTTCAATGATATTTTTACTTGGAATTGTGATTGATGTTCACAAAACACCCTGAAAGTGAGAAACAGTATGTTAAAAGGGAGAAAATAACTAACTGAGTAGTAAAAATTATCTTCCTCTAATTTCTGGCTTGGTCTGAATGGTTAGTTTTTCACTTAATTTAAAAACCAAACTACTGTATTTGTGTTTTACTTAGAAATGATATAATGTTGTATCAGCATGCAAACAAAACTTGGAAGTTTGTCCAAGAAACAGTAGGAATCAGTTATTCCCCTAATTCCTTATCCATTTTTCCCAGGCTACACAACACTCAGAATTTGGCTGAAAGCACTGGTATCCTCATTTCCCTAAATTTCACCACAAGGTGAGGATACTGCATGCCTCATAGAAGTTTGTAGTAATGAGTAACATAATCTCGACTCTGTACTATAGGCAACTAAATGAGCTGAAAAAAAGAAAACTTTACACATGACAGAGAGACATGCAAGCACGAGAAGTATGCTGTACATCTATGTGCGTTCAAGGCCTATCATTCTCAAGTATTTCTTCTGGTCAGAAATTTAGCACGTGTTTTTCCAAACATGAAAATATGAAAAATGAAAAATACCCATTCAGGGTATGGTACTTGATAAAACTTGTCTAACCTGCAAGACCTACAGCAGAATCCTACGCCTTTCTGCAAGTGGAGAAAGCAGATGCACATCCTCTCAGAAGTTCAAATCCTCTAGATAAAACAATAAGAACCCATCAAACACGCAAGGAGCCAAATACACTATATTCACTTTTCCAAGAAATACTTGGAACATGACTGCACCTTAGTTCACTGTGAACATGCTGACTGTCATTCAAGCACTGTCTGAGAGGGAATACAGAAAATACTCATGTTGGAGGTCTCTGTGCTTATATCTCACTTGACCTCACTCTAAGAATAAGGAAAAAATCTGCAACATCATATGGTCTGGATTTTACCACTAAGAGCTCTGGATTCGTAAGCCCAGTTATGCTGCTGACTTGCTACTGTTGAAAAACTAATCTGTGTGCCATGTGTAAACAGAGAAAAGAATGCATATTTGTCATTGTGAAATGCTGTTAATAGTCTGACATAAACAGTATTATAAAAATATTATCATATTTCTTTCTTCCTAAGAGGACCAATCTTTTAAAATTGACAGTTGCACGAGCTATGTTTCTTGGCCTTGTTTTTTCTTTTCATTTGCTCTCCACACATAGATTTTTTTTTTATTGACAGAAGGGTCTGAAGGCACTTTTTAAAAGCTGTGAATAGATTTAGATAATTTGTCTTTTAATTTTTCATGTAGCTTCCACCTTTCTGAAAGATTTCATTTAGCCATCCCAAAATTCAAAAATGAAATTGCTCTGTGTCATTATGTCTTAACCTCTCAGAGTCATGTGGCAAGATCAGAGAACTGTTGATTGATTTGGGATTATTTTTAAGTTTTTGCAAATCTTTTCAATACAAATAAACACCTGAAAGTAAGATTCAAGGGTAAATAACATCTATATCCAAGGTCAATAATCTCTGATGCAGTAGCCAGAATGGTGTGAACTTCTCCATTAGGCATAACTACAAAATACTGAACTACCACAGGAAAGGAAAGTGACAAAAAAACTTGTTTGAGAAGCAGCAGAAGTACGGACCATCTGTCTCCCATTTGGAGGGGTCTCATGAAGAGCTTTGGATAGTTTTCATTGAACCGTGGGTACTGAATTAAGAAGGCCTTGAGCTCATGTTTCAAGGCAACTGAATGGAATTGAAATAAATTTTTGGTTTGAGAGTATAGTTCTCATCTGCCATAACAATTTATTTGAAGTGAATACCTCCATTCCAAATTTCATGCATTTTATTGTTGCATAGGGCTATGGACTACGAATAGAGAGAAAATAATTATCCTGCAGTCTATGTTCTTCTAAGTGATTTTTTTCATATTCCAACCTTGAGAGCAATAATGAAGGAGAACTTTGTTGTGAGTTAAGTAGCTTCACAGTAAGGATTGTACTGAATTGTTGCAGACATAAGTGAGTCAACAGATTGGAAAAAAACCCAGATGGTCATGTATGACTGTACTGGCTTTGCGCGGCCAGGTTTTGGTAGCAGGAAAGTTAATGGAGGGAATTTGTGTGTTCTGGGAGAAGTTGTTAGGAGTTTCCCCCATGTCCAATAGTGCCAGCTGATTCCAAGATGGACCCAGCACGCGGCAAGGTGGAGGCCATGAGTGACTGTGGCAGTGCCTCCAGGATAACAGATTTAAGAAGGGGAGTGTTTAACAGATTTGAGAGAGGAGTAAAATGTGTGAAAGAAGCAACTCTGCAGAAAACAAAGTTAGTGAAGAAGAAGGGAGAGGAGATGCTTCAGGCACCAGAGCAGAGACCCCCTGCAGCCCATGGAGGGCCCCGCACTGGAAGACATGGATGCCCAAAGAAGGTTTTGACCCTGTGGGATACCCATGCTGGACCACTCTGTTCCTGAAAGATTGCATTCCATGGGAGGGACCCCATCCTGGAGCCAGGGAAGAGAGTGAGGAGTCCTCCCCTGAGGAGGAAAGAGCAGCAAAGACAACATGTGATGAACTGACCACAACCCCCATTCCTTGTACCTGTGCACTGCAGAGCAAGAGGATAGAGAGAATTCAGGAGTGAAGTTAAGCCCAGGAAGAAGGGAGGGGCAGAGGAAAGGTGCTTTTAAGATTTGGTTTTATTTCTCATTATCCTACTCTGATTCTATTGTTAAATTCAAGTTGAGACTGTTTTGCCCATGACTGTATCTGGTGAGTGATCCTCCCTGCCTTTGTCACAACCCATGAGCCTTTTGTTGTGTTTGTTCTCCCCTGTGCAGCTGAGGAGCAGAGTAACAGAGTGGCTTTGGTACATGGCACATGGCATCCAGCCAGGATCAACCCAGCACAATAACATAGGTTGTACAAGCTCCAAGCATGTAGGAAGACTGCTATCATACTTCAACCCGTTATATTAGGGACTAAAAATAGCCAATTATCTCTCCTTTATCTTCTCCAAAGCGGGAGAAGGAAATAACATTTTCATGCATCACAAAAGACCCTCAGAATTGGAAACTAAAAGATATATTTAAAAACAGTAAGCATTATTTCCTCTAAGAGTTGCTTCTGTAAAACAGTGATGTCAATAAAAATTGAAGTTCCTCTGCATTTTACAGGATCAATCCTTGAAATTCCTTCCAGAATCCAAATTGACAGCATTTTAGAACAATTGTTTTTCATTATGGGTACCTTAATTCTCCTGCTTCTAAATGAAATCATTTTTGTTTATACAAGAAGTGTCAACAGATACTGTACATATTGAACTCATAAAAGTCTTGTGTAACACACAGCTAAGTAAAGAGAAGAAAAGAACTGAGGCATATACCAAAATGCTCGTCAAAACTATTAAATTGTACTTTTAAGTGTCTCACTGCAGAGAAAAGCTTCCTGTTTACTCACTCGAAGTAGTGGCAGTGAGCATGAATGCATTAAAAAAAGATAAGTGATAAAACTTCTAATCTTCATTTCTGCTTTTTGTCTGTGACCAGAAGCTATTTTGTCAAGAAAGCTCCAAGACTTCAGCAGTTTACATTTAAAAAAAATCTCTTTTTCCCTTCTGAGCTTTTAGAATATGCAACAGCTACCATAACTATTTGGAGTTTTTGCTATAGAAGGTTTTTTTTGGTTTTTTTTTTTTTCAGTCTTCAAGATCAGGAAAAATATAGGGTTTGTTTTGCATAAATTCTTTGAAAAGAAATCTCTTTGATTTTAATATTTTTTGAGTACTATTGATGTAAGATCAAACCTTCTTTTAATGGTTAGGGATAAAATATTGAAGTAATACAATACAGCAGTTTTGGGACAAGAACTGCATAAATCAGCTAAAGGCTCTTTAAAGCACATAACTGGCTGGCAAAAGCAGACCCATTTCAAAACTGTCATAACACCATCTTGTTTTTCAATTCTTTAACTCAGAATGTCTGGATTTCAATAACTTTTTTTTTTCCTTCAGGGTACAACGTAAATATTGTAACAAAAACCACTATACATTTTGTGTGTATCTGAGTATAGCCATTATATACAGACCAGATCATCCTTGTCTCTTTTCTATGGGCAGTATATATGTACAGCTGTTTAATATTTATTTCCCCTAGTAGTGAGAATGTACAAAGTAGCCCAAAAAAACTGTAAAAGACAGAGACTCTTATCTCAGGTTGTTAAAATCTATGCCCTGATCCTGCCATGGGTTTAGGAGGAAGGGGTTCCTGTGGAGCCCCATCAGTTCTTGCCTGTCTGTGCAGAGCTCACTGCAGGGTCACAGATTAAGTTACTGTTGTAAGCAGTGGTGTTTAAGGCCTGCTCACAAACACCTTAAGGTGCATAAAAACTGAGCTTTTTAAACATGGGTAGAGTGGACTTCAGGAACATGTATAATAATTTGTGAACACTCTAGCTGCAATCTGGTATCTGTGCCACTGTATTTCCTCTATACTAGCAGACCTGGTCCCACATAACTGGGACATGATTTTTAAATAAATTGGAAGGTTAAACTCATGCATATGATATAATTCATGAAAGTGTATTTTACTGATTACTAAGGATTTTTTTCAAATGATGGTTGTCTTTGGGTCTACCATGACAACCAGCCAAAAAAAGGCCACACTTTTCTGCAGGGTCGTCATGGAGAATTAGAGTTGGAATAGGCATATTCATTGATATTATGTGCTCATAAAAATAAAATTTTTTAGAATTCCTTAATAATATGGTTATCTGTACAGTCTCAAACAACTCTGTATAATGTTAATGTATATCCTATGACACCCTACTGCACTGTGTTAGATTAACAAAAGGAGAAACTCAATGGCCAAAACAAATATCATGAAATCAGAAACATTTGAAAATAAAATACTTTTTCTTAAAAATTAATGAATGTCATGAATGTTAGCCTACACAAGGGAAAAGATGTCAAGCATGAGCTATTTAGAAAATCAATTTTACAAAAAAATATATTCTTCATAAATCTAGAATACAATTTTTTTCAGCAACAACTTACTATAAATTTTTGAACAATATATAAATATCAATATAATTATGAATCAGTCATGAAAAATTCAGAAAAGGAGAGAGGATATTTGTCAGCTAAATTATTCATTGTGAAGCTTTGCTTAGTTTCACTGGTTATTTAATTAGTCACTTGATCAGCAAGTTTAGCACCTGTAGGATCCCCTCCAGGAGCAGAAGTGGCAGCAGAGGCAGCAGGGCTTGGGGAGAAAAGAGGTCCTGCATTTTGCTATGGATCTGACCACCTGAGCTTGCATCCAACTGCAGGGCCCTGCTGAAGAGCCCAGTCCAGTTCTGCAGCCACGCTCCATCATCTCCCTAAAGACACAAGTTCCATGGATGAAGTACGGGACATGTGGTTGTTGCAGGCCAATGACCATAGGTACCGACAGAGCCTATTAACACCAAAAAGTGTTCAATGGAAGGTATAACGAGAACAAACTGGCTTGTCTCTGATGGAAAAAAAATCTGATGGATTGTCTCTGATGGAAAAAAAATCCCAAAATCTGAAGAATTGAGACGTTCTTTTCATTAGCATAGTACTAAAATGACAAAACTTGCATGCTTATGTCTCCTGCTTGACCATATCACTCTCAGCTGACTGACTACATTTTTTTTTTCTTTCTGTTCTGACATGGTAAACACATTTACCTTACAAAAATCTATTTATATGTTTTCTATATATGTCAAATATTCTCCGGCTACATTGATGCAACTTGCATTACAGTTATTGCAATGGGAATTGTAGTGATATTACAGGAGAGTTGGCTCAAGGTGATTACTTATTATATTTTCAGTGAAGAGAAATCTGGTCTTCAAGTTCTAATTATTCTGGTAAAAATTGTCACTGACACAGTTCCCAGGAATCCAGTTAAGTTACACCAGAGATTAATTTTTCTCATTATAATTTTTTAATTGTAAAAAGAAGCACAATAAAGTTTATTTAAATTTTACAGTAGTTCCCCTTTAAAAGGTCAGTTTAATATTTAATTTGAAATTGGATAAAATTTGTGCATGTGTGTGTGGGTGACAAACTAATGTTTAAACAATCAGACCTGACAGATGCTGACAGATACCGTCTAATATCCCTGCATGCAGATTGCATTGTGAGTCACAAGGCTCAAGGTCATGCATCTACAACCACCCAGAAGGCTTTCTTTTCCACTTGATGCACAAATTTAAGTTCCATTAAGGCTAATGTAAGATACAGATGCTTACTGGAAGGAGAATAGACCAATCTTCCAAAATGCTGTATAATCGGTAGTGATGTGATTCATAGCCATCATTCCTATACTTGGTAAATTATTTTTCTGTGATTAAATAAAACAGTCATGCAACAATAAACCTGTTATCTTATCACATACAAAAAAAATCTCTTGGGATATGATAGTAGAACCAGCCATAAAAATGAAGAAAGGATTGTCTAGCTAGCCCCTGTCTTCCAAACACAGGTAATACTTTTAAAATTTTTTCAGACTCTATGAAAACATGGACTTTCCAGGAAAGTATTTAGTCTAAAAAACCTCAGTATTTTGATTAATATTGCCATAGTAATATCACATGAGAGATTCAGTTCAGGTATAGATTTTTGTGTCACTTAAGTACATCAAGAGCACCGCAGCTGATAGGAGACTCCATGCTTAACTTTCTCTTCACTCCCCAAGGATACCCATTTGCAGGGACATCAGCTGCTGAAGTTCTCCTTGGTATTGTGTGAAAAATTTTATTATGGTTTCCTTCCTTCCTTCCCTCCTTCCTGCCTGCCTACCTTCCTTCCTTCTTCCTCCTTCCTTCCTTTCTTCCTCTCTCCTTTCGTCCCTCCTTTCGTCTCTGCTCTCCCTCCTCTCCCTTCCCTCCTTTCTCTCCCTTCTCTCCCTTCCTCCCTAACCCCATGGTAGCTACAGGACCCACCACACTGATACTCAGTTGGCTCTCTTCTCAGACACAAAATGCACAAAGCACTGGTATCCCTTGTGCATATGGAAAGGTTCATCTCAGCACCCGACCACTCTGCTGAGATCTAACACGTTCCAGTTGGACAGGTCTTCAGATCCTTTCTTGGGGTGCACTATAAAGTCCTGAGAACCGCTCCCATATAGAAGGATTTGCAGGATGAGTTGGTGAAATTTCCCGAGTCACCAATTGGGAAGTACTAGAGAAAGCACATGACCTGACCTACTATAGGTTTGAAAAAAAGCCTATGTTTTTCCTGTTTCTGGGATACTACGTTTTTTTTTTTTTCCTCTGATTGTTTACTGAACTTTTTATTAGAGAAAGTTGAGTCTTGAAATCACTCCTTGATTCTAGCCTGGGGAAAATGAGTTTGGGTGGTATGTGTGGTATATTTATAAAATCCAGGTCATATGTTTGCAGAGATATTAATGTGATTTTGGAGTTTATTGCTGACTCTCTCCATGCCTGTAACTGATCCTAGTTTAGAGTTACCACAAATCTTGAAAGATATTTGGTAGGGGAAGAAACATGATTTTTTGAGAGTCCCGGGCTCATTTTATGGTAAAAAACCCCTATGTATGCCATACCTAGTAGGTGACCTCTCCGGATCTTTCCATCTTTTTCTCCTTGCCCAAGGTGGAGTTAGGCTGCCTGTCCCTTCTGACTTTGCTCGTCAGCTTATATCAACACTTTTGTTTCACGAAAAGGCAAAAAAGGTAGAGACCTACTTTTATTTTTCTCTCCATGAAAGCAGAGTTTCTCATTACATTTCAAGAGGGCCCCTTCCACTTCGTCTTTAAGGAATTCAAAGATCAACTCTTCCTCTAATCACAGAAAACACATCAGAGTAATCAGCATGCTGGGAAAGGAAAGGCAGAAAAATTATGGGACAATTTAATGGTGATTTATTGAAAATTGGTAACTGGCAGCATCACTTTATGGAGGAATCTCTGGATCAGCTCTACATTTTATGCCTACTGTGGTTATGAAAGAAGAAAATAAATGGAATCTGATCCCTAACTGAAATGGAAACCTCTTGTTACTCACTGCCTTTGGGACATTGGCCTTTCCCACAGTGAAACCTGCTATTTTCCTGAAACATACCCCCAGCTTTTTAAGGGGTGCATGGTATTTACAGGAAATCGGGACAGAGTGGAGGATTTATAGTAACCACTGCTTTGTACCTTCAATTTGTGTGCCGGTTTAGTGTTTGTGAATGAGATGTCCTGGTCTGTAACAAATGCTCACAAAGACATTGTGCAGACATTTCTCAGGTGGCTTGGCCAGTCCACCTCAATCTTGACCCACAACAGCTCCTCTTTTTCCATCTCACAGCTCTTTTCAGGAGAAAATGACAATCATGTAAAATGGTGCCATCATTTTTTCATGTGCTGAAATGGGGACTAGGATGAAACCCACAAACTTGTTTTCGCTTGTGACCCGACCTAGTAAACTCTAGCCATGAGAGGCAGAATATCTACAGTTCCTAAGAAAAACACAGTTTGGAAAAGAAAGTCCGACAGTTAAAGAACACCTGTGCATTAGTGCTATTAATTCCCGTCTACAATGGCCTATTCATTATAAAATACATATTAGCAACACTACTGAAGACCTGAGCATATTGATAATGATGAATAGGGTCAGGAGAAATGAGAAAGTGAAGTATAATAAAGAGATTACAATCAGAAAGGGTATTAAGGGAAACCTTGCTTAATGAGGCTGTTGGTATCAAACTACATTATTCATAGGGACTTCTGATTAGAGACAAATGTCAAATGTAACATGCATTTCTGGGTGGCAAGTCTTCATTTGCATTTCAAATAAACACTGTTGGCTCCTGGCTTTAGTGTAGGAAATAGTACTTTTAGTTTTGAGAAAGTTTTTCCATATTCACAGAACACCTTTAAACCAATTTTGCAAAAGATGAAGTAGGGCTCTTGAAAATAAAAATTCGTTTAGACTTAGAAGTCATACAAAATCCCATTCATTTAACATTCACCAGTATTTCTAAGAACAGGACCAATAAGAGGTCTACAAGCCAGCACGTATTTCTCCATTCTCCACTTTTCTACTATGTTTTTTCCCGGTGTTTGTATTCCAACCAAAAGTGCCTTCATCCTTAAAACACTATGGCTCTACCACTTGAGGGCAGTGGATGGCTTTCTGTGTTCAATTAGAATAGGCATTTTTTTCTTTTATTTCAATACATATGTACTTTTCTTTCTAATCTGGGCATCAGTTCTCTATTTTCCTCTGGTCTTTCCCAAATCCTCCACCCTTATGTGCTTTTTAAAATTCTTCAGTATTTCAGTTTACACACATCACAAGACGGACATTTCCCTTTATTTAAGATATTCCTTTCAAGAGACTGCACTTCTCAGTCTCAATGTACCAACAAAGAAAGAACCAAAAGAGAATTAAGCCAGATCGGGCTTTCAAGAGTTGTTTAATAAAGCAAGTTGTTTTAAGCTACATTTTAGCAGCTTGTGATATAACTTAACAGAGATAACTTTGATGTTCTTGTAAGTATGTCAGCAGAAATCTGTGCAATTTGTCAAAAATTATTCTTAGAACACCTCAGTGTATACAGTAAACAAAACCAGCATAAATCCTACTTTTTGCAATGAATACTTAGGGCATGTCATCAGCACTATCATAATATGATTTAGATAAGAGTTTTGTGAATAAGAGTTTTATTAATTAGTGCTGTAGTTTTAATTGAGCAGTGTGTGTGTGATGTAATTTATTCAAATTCTGATGAACTGCCTGTCCTAAATGTTTGGCAACACTTTGTCAAAAGTGATATAATTGCTGTTATTGTCTTTAGTACTCGTTGGAACATGAATAAAACTGAATTATTTTGGTATTCTTGTGGGTCAGAAATACTGCAATACTACATATATCCTATTGTAATTTTCCAAAACATTAATTACTGTTGCTATACAAATGTGAACAAATGAGTTACATAAGGAAACAGAAAGAACCATGAATTTACCTTTCTAACTAAAGAAATTTCACTTTTGATGGTTGAGTGGCTGCATGTGTGAGAATATAAGGAATGTAAGGAGTATATCAAACATCTGCATTTTTCAGTAAGACAAATGGAAGAGCCTCTATTTGACTCTATTTACAGTTTGTACTGTAAGCACACGTTGAGGAATACATCTGGAGCAAGTAGCTCAGTTTGCAAGCTGCAGATTGAGGTCTGGGTAGAAGCCCAAGATAAGAGGCAGTGAACTGACAACCCTTTGGTTAACAAAGGGCAGGAAGACCTGTGCCACCACCTAGGGGATGGACACTGGGAGACACAGCAGGAGCGGAGGACTCAGGAGGAAGAGCAACACTTGCACAGACTGTGAGGGTATAAAATCCCAGGAGTTCCTTTGTTGAGGGTCCTTGGACGCACCAGCTCAAGCTGTTTCTGTTTTACTGCACCATGAATAAATTGCTTTTATGGAACTTAGACGTCTGAGACTCTGCCACAGGAAACCTGAGGTTGAACCACTTAAGGAAGCCTGGTCTGATCCTGTGAGGGTGGGGTGTGTAGGGTGTCAAGCAGGGCACCCATCCGGCTCACTTGAGCTGCCCACTGTGAAGGGGCTTCGGCCCCAGCAGTGAAAGTCCCTGGCACAGGGAGGCTGACCGCCAGAGTCATGTGAATGGTCACATGTGGATGTTTCCTTAACACACAAACTGTTGACTTTGCCACACATTGTCCCAAAAGTCAGCTTGCTGGGCCCTGGATCCCAGGGTACATTATGGCATTGGCTCTCTCCAGACGGCCTCTTTTCAGCTGAGCTTGTCCTTCTGATCATTCTTCCTGCCTTTTAATGGATGTCTACTTAGAAGGTTGCAGAAAGGTGAAGATCTGCTCTAAGCACAGCTGTCAGCAGATAAGGGATTAAAATGGAATTTTGGCTCTTGCAACTGGTCAGCACCATGACAGGATGGAGGATGGAGGCTCATTATCTGTCTGGGTCTCTTTCATTTAAAGGAATTTGTGTAGAAACCAAGAAATAGTTCTAACAGGAGGGATTCAACATTTTCCCTTCACACAAAAGGAGCTGGATCCTCATCCCTGTGGTTCATGCCTAAGATGAAGATTTTCACAATTATCAAATGACCTCAACAACTTTGGGTTTTTTGAAGTCTTCATGGAAACATGCTAGGGATATTTAATTTTCAGGGATGGGAGTTTAGTTTGACAGGCATTTCTCTAACATTTTTTCATCATGGACCTTAAATGAGACATACAAAATGAGTGGCCCTTTTTGAAACGGTGGTGCACATAGGAATTTACTTGGGACTTTGAGAACTTTGAAGTTTCATTAAAAGAATTTTTTCACTATGTTCTAAAGAAGGGGGAAAAGAGCACAGATATTAAAAAAAAAAGGTCGAAAGAGAATCGTCCTTAAATGACATTTTTATGCTTATAGCAATTTTTAATATCTGCAAATGAAGAATTATCCCTCATTTGATGTTTTTAAGACCATGATTAAGAGTAAAACCGTCAAAGGTAGAAATATCTTAAAATGATGTTTTTAACAATCACACTGTTCTGAGAAAACTGTCATATGAAGCACTTTGTGCATGGCTGTTTTTAAGTGTATAACTATAAATTTAAGTGTTAGATTACATCAGCATTGGTGTTTTTCAGATGTGCTTGTAAAGACATTTTAGTATAATCCTTCCTTTAATGCTTTTATGATCACTCTGACATTTAATAAGTGTAAGTGAGGAATTTTTCTTCATCTGATGTCTGAAAGCATCTAGTTATATATGAAAATACTTTCAGCACTGTGTTTTGTGGAAATGTATGTACTGATAAATATATGACTATCCATACATAAATTAAATCAGCCAAACAAGTCTGGCAGGCATTTTTACCTAAGCAGATTTCAAGCTTTCTGCAAAAGAACTCCTTTTCCCCCGGTTCTGACATTGTTACATCATTTGTGCAATTGTCATATCCTGACTAGGAAGCCTTTACTGCTACTGACAGTGTTCTCTTAATCCTGAGCCTACACACATTTCACAGCACTGCGGTTGTGCTTCTGTCCTTACAGCACACCTTGGCTGCCTGCCTGTCCCTCCTGCACTTGGCCAGGGACATGGTCACATGCAGGGCAGAGTCCTTCATTACCCAGAGAAAAAGCTGTAACACAGGACCTCTCAAACAAGGCATTGCTGGACCTGTAATGGACACAGAACAGAGTGGTAAGGCAGGCAGAATAGAAAAATAAAACCTTCTCCAGAATGCTTAATTTAAAATTACGTTGCAACGAACAAGTACAAAGCTGCAGACTGAAAAGAGGGCACGGTTTCTCTTTGAGTTCTAGTATTTTTGAGTGCTTGGCATCTCTGTACCATTTGGTCCTTCAGCATTTTTTTATCTTGATATGTGCCTCTGTGCACAAGTAAGCATGTGTGTGTGTATATGTGGACGTATATGAGTATAAAGGTACTTATTTTTGGAAATCTCATATTTTCATACCTTTCTTGAACAATTGTATATCTTCCTCAAAAAGTGTGAGAATGACCCAGCTGGTTTTGGTTGTTTGGGGGTTTTTTTTGACCCAATGTTTTTCTACTTAAGCTTCTGCACATTTCAGGAAATTCTTTTTATTTAGAGAATGACAAAAATACCTTCTGGATACTTTAAAGGTGCAATGCAGGCTTTCTTCATATGAATGACTGCACAATATTCAGTTTTGCTCTTCCATTTTTTCTCAAAAATCTCCTTGTTTAGAAGTCAACTTTTAGACAGCTTTTGGGTTTTTCTTCTGCAGTGTCTTTAGGCATTGACCTCACTTTGGCTCTTTTTCTCACAGATTCTGTCATGAGATGGGTCCTTTATAAATTAATAAAGTAATAAAATGAATAAAGCTTGATGTAACATTTCTCAATGATTGCTGTAATGTTAAAAACATCAAATGAAACATTAACTTCATTTGATGTTTTTATAGCTAGATACACTGAAAAAACATCAAATAAGGATATCCTGAATTTCACTTTTTCACTTGGGACAAGAATGTTTTATGTATACTGTCTGTCAGAAGACTGCAATGGAAACTTTGTAACACATATATGTTATCCGTCTGCATCATTTTCCATTCTTTTTGACCTTCTATCACATTTTACTTTAACTTTTGCATACTTTGTCTTTGCGACCCAGTCTATTTTCATTCCTTCATTATTAAAAATTAAAAGCATTTCACTGAGCCTGTGTGTTCTTCATACTCCTTTCAACATTCCTGAAGCTCTTGCAAGACTGGATCTTTTCAGGAGGACTAATCCCTGCGACTTTATCTCACCTCTTTTCCTACATGCATGTACAAGTAAACAAAACAGCAAAGGCCCACTTCCCAGCCTGTGATCCCCACAGTGTTAAGTGGTCAGTATATTTCCTGGCATCGTTTTGGCCTGGGCCACTGAGAGCTCTCTGACAATATTTCAGCATGGTTCAGCTGGTTTCCTGGTCTAGAAAATATTCCCAATAGGGAGATTTTAAACTGGGGGGAAAACAGGACAATTTAATTCTTTGGATAGATTTTGTTTAGCAGTTCTCCTCAGAGCCACTGAACAATCTTTATCATCTTCATTATTAATAAGGAAACAGTCAATGGATTTTCTCTGGACAGAACAGCAACTTTTTTTCACAGAACCATTGGCTAAATTTTTTTGATACAAAATGATGACCTTTGTTGAGGCTTTGTCATAGCTTCCAGTAGTTTTGGTAATAAGCATATACACATCTGTTACAGAAAGTCAAATGATCTTTGAAGCATCATTAATATATATAAATATATATATATATTT
>VZRR01010568.1:32527-45778 GCA_013398015.1 Oreocharis arfaki | reverse complement strand
TATATATTTGCATTGCTGCAATATTAAATATAAAATACAAAAATATTTAAGATTTCAAATATTGGAGTTTTAATGAAAAGGTAGAAATACTAGAGGCTAGATTATTTTTTTAAATAAAGACAAATAGCTTTTCTTCCTTTTCTCATAAATTTCCTAAGTTTACTATAGAACGGTAGAAGAATCAGATTAATAACTTTTGCTAATTTCCAAATTTTTGATGAAAAGTAAATTCTTGCCAGTGAATAATTTTCCGTTGCCATCTCACACTCCATGGAGTGAGGTGGAGGGAGTAGATTACTGCCTTACTTGTCTTTAAAAGTTGCTCTCTTTGGCCTTAAAATTTTCTTGCAGTCACTAAGGGTTCTGACTTACATGTCTTTATATTTAGCAGCAAAATCTTACAGGATATTCAAATAGCTCTCCATCTTATCCTATATTCAAATTACAAGCCTATTTTTAAGGTCAGCTTAAAATGCTGGTGAGAAACAGTTTTTGAGAAATGAGCATACTGTCTACATGTATTCATATTGTCTTCAAGTATTTTGTTACATGTGAGAGTGTGAGGAGGAGAGCTCAAGCTTATCAGGAGAACTGGACAAATAGGTACAGATCTCTTCACTCTCATGACCATTGACAGGATTTAAGGAAATGGCATGCATCTGAGTCAGGGGAGGTTTAAGTTAGACGTCAGGAAAAATTTTTTCATCCAGAGGGTTGTTGAGCACTGGAACAGGCTCCCTGAGGAAGTGGTCACAGCACCCAGCCAGACCAAGCTCAATAAGCATTTGGACAATGCTCCCAGGAATCTGATGTGATTCTTAGGGTGTCCTGCATAGGGCCAGGAGTTGGTTTTGATTATCCTGATGAGTCCCTTCCAACTCAGCTTATTCTATGATTCTGTGATTCTATGGTAAGTGCTGGATCAGTGTTTGCCTGCACATATCAATTCTAAATGGTTATCCCTGGCAGAACCACGGCCCATGTCAAACTGCAGTGTCTGAATTAATTAATACCAGGGTATGATTTGTGTGGATAATGTGCACCAAAGTCCATGCCCCATAAACAATATGGCCAAGACTGTAACAAGTTAGGCTTCCTTCACCCCCTGTGTTTCTCCAATACTACCCTGCAGGCTCTGAACACTTCAGCACCCTGGAAGTCCCACTCTCAGTGACAAAGCATATATGATTGGTTTCTTCATGCTCCAAACCACCATTCTGATGGCTTGAAACACAATCTCCATGATTTCTGAAATATTGGGAGCATACACATAAACATGCAGAATCCCCCCAATGAATGAAAGGTTAGTTTGACTGTAGAACTACAAGAAACTAACAAGATGTCCAGAGAAAGATCTACAGTCAAATACTTTGATGGGGGCCTATCCAGATTATGGCATTAATCTCTTAGCCAGAGACTGACAGTTGATAAAGGAAAACCAGCAGATGTCATCTGTCTAGACTTCTGTAGGGCCTTCAATGTGGTCCCACATGACATCCTTATATTCAAATTTGAGAGTCAAAGATTTCATGGATGGACTAGACAGCGGATAAGGAATTAGTTGGATGAACATAGACAAAGAGCTGTGCTCAAAGGCTCTATGTGTAGGTGGAGGCTTGTGTAAGTGATGTCCCTCAGGACTCTGTTTCGAGACCAGTGCTCATCAATGACACATACAGTGGGATCAAGAACACCCTCAGCAAGTTTGCAGATGACACAAGGCTGAGCAGTGCAGGTGACACAAGAGAAGGGCAAGATGCCATGCAGAGGGATCCAGACGAACTCAAGAAGTGGCTCTCATGAATCTTACGAAGTTCAACAAGTCCAAGTGCAAGGTGCTGCACCTGGGTCAGGGCAATCTCAGATATGAGTACAGGCTGGGAGAAGTTTTTGGGGTCAGCCCTGTCCAGAAAGGCTTGGGGGTTCTTGTGAATGAAAAACTGGACATGGGCCACCATGAGTTCACAGCTCAGAGGGCCAAAAATGTGTCCTGGGCTGCATCAAAAGAGAAGTGTCCAGCAGGTCGAGGGAGGTGATTCTGTCGTTCTACTCTGCCTTTGTGAGAATCCACCTGGAGCACTACATCCAGCTCTGGGATTCTCAGCACACGAAAGACATGGAGCTGTAGGTCTAGAGGAGTGCCACAAAGATGATCAGGGGGCTGGAGCATATCTTCTATGATGATAGGCTGAGAGAGCTGGGTTTTTTCATCATGGAGAAGAGAAGGCTTTGGGGAGACCTCATTGTGGCCTTACAATGGCCTCTATACTCCTTATAGAGGACATATGAAAATTGAGGGAGAGGGGCTTTTTTTACAGGCAGATAGTAACAGGACAAGGGACAATGTATTTAAACTGAAAGAGGAGAAGTTTAGGTTAGATGTTAGTAAGAAAGTCATTACTCAGAGAGTGGCGTAGTGCTGGAACAGGTTGAGCGCAGAGGCTGCAGAATCCCCGTCCCTGGGAATGCTCAAGGCCAGGCTGGATGGCGCTCTGAATAACCTGGTCAAGGGGCGCGAGGAAAGGTGTCCCTGCCCCTGGCAGGGGGGTTGAAACTAGAGAATCTTTAAGATTCCTTCCAACATAAAGCATTCTATGTTTCTTTAATTAATATTTGTCCCTCATATATTTTGGTGGTTTGCCTCTTTGCAATTTGTCCTCTATTAAGCATGTATTATGAGCAAATAACTGGCAACCATCACCAGAACTATTTTCAAAACTTTTGGAAGTCACTCTCTCCTCTAGGAAAGCAAAATCAGTCAAGTTCTATCTTCAGATCTTCTTTCAAGACCTTTTCATTTTATTGTGAATCCTTTCTACATCTGATCTAGCCTTGCAAGAAGACATGACACTACATAATGGTTGTTTTCAGGCTCTTGACAAACTATGCTAGGTATTGCTGCCTTCGTTTCACTGAATTCTTGCTCGGAAGATTTACCTTGCATCATCACCAAAGCCAAAGACTTAATTATTTAAGGAAAAACAGAGGCTGAAGAACAATGTATAAGGCTGTCTGTTCCCTAAATATTCCTTGTGTGTTGTCCCAAAAGTTATGCTCACAAATACTGGGAAGCTAATATTTACATTGTCTATTTTTTTAAATTAACCATTTCATTAGAGAGTGGAATTTGTATGCAGCTAGGGCATAATAATACCTTGTGCATTCGTAGAGGCAAAATGAAGCCAAATATATACATACCTTTTTTTTTTCAAAAATCGATTGATGCCGGGATGGTAACCATCAATGCCTAACAATGAACAAGGAAATTTTTTCCTTGTTCCACACAGATTTTTGAATACAGCAAATTTGAAGTTACTTTTGGAAAGATGTACTCAAAGAAGATAAGAATTAACTGGAGAGCAATATGAGGTTAATTCTTCTAGATTATCATAATTTCGAAGCTCTTTGGGAGTTTGGATGTGGATGGAAAATTCAAGGAGACATGAACAAGACAAAAAATCTTTCTGGGAAGCCAGAGGCTTTAATTCCTGTAAGAATATATGTCTCTACTTTTAGAAAAAAAAATATTTGAATGTGAGTAAAAACGGATTCAGATTGGCTTTATACACATTCAATAGTGATAACTGCACACAACTGATGGCACACATCCGGATTTTCTCTGTAGAACAAAAAGCACCACAGAGTGTAACACAATTCGAAGGCTCAAAAGAATCTGAAAACTGGAGAGTTTAAGGTCATGGACAGTTCATTATAGCTGCAGTCATTACTCTCTTTTCTGCTTTTTTTTTTACCTTCTCACTTCTAATCCTTTCACTGGTCTTCCTTCCTTTTACTGTGTACTTTCTAGAAGTACTCATTACTGCTGTTTAATGTGTTAACAAATATTAATAGGTATCTCAATGGTAAACTACAAGGCAGGATATAGCACAGTCAAGTAAGATTTACGCACCTCATTTTAAGAAAAATATAATAGAAAAGTGTAATAAAATTAATGAGAAGTGGTTGATTTTTCTGCCAGTGTGTAGCTGAGTAATCATGCCACCCCTGGGATCAAAAAGGTATCTTGATTGTGAAATAATGCCTTCAGCCTTTGACTTTCTATTGCAATATATAATAATGTGTCCTTAGAGCACAGTACACAGTGTCTGTTTTCTCAGAGCATGTAGTACCCATTTTGTGCTAATCAGGACACAGTAAGGATCCTTTTGGTCTGCAGGGATTATGATGACCTGGGAAGTATCTGCATCAGGTATAGTGGGGGAGAAGGGAAGTTAAGTTTTCCTTTGGCAGACACAATGTGATGAACAGAGAAGGGAATTACTCAAGGTGTGTATTTGTACAACAGTTATAGCTTAGACGGTGTGGAATTCCACTTAAAATGGCGTCTGTCACAAAATATGGAGGAAAACAAGAAAGACTGGGTCTGTGTTTACGCTGGTGATAACCTGGCATGCATCAAATGAGTTTTCAGGTTAAAGGAGGTAAAAGTGGAGAATGGTGCAAGATGGAAGAGTTTAGGGAAGAGGTCTTTTAACACCAGCCTTGTTTGCATAGGGATTATATATTGTGTCTCATCACTGCATATTTTTCCCAAAGGACCTCTTTTATGTTGACAGTTTAGTTTCATAAGCATTCATACCGGTTGCCAGTCATCTGGGAACATCTAGAACAATGGGGGATAGCAAATGACTAAGGACATTTTTCTCAAATATGAAATACTGCCAGGCTTCCCAGAACTCAGTGTCATTCTGCTTCAAAGTGTTGTGGTTAAATACTGAGAAATGTTTCTAGCTTCCTGGAATGCTGCTATACATACAAAAAAATTCCACTGTGGCTGCTGCCATTTTTCTTGCTGTGGGCAGAGATATGCTCATCATTTAACTGAGTCTCCATGATGATTCCTACCCTAGCTGTTTTCCCTGATAAGTAAAACAATTAGCCTTTCATCATCAAGAGGGTCCTGGGTTTCTCTGAAGGCAAGTTAAAAGGCTTCTAAATGTCCTAAAAAATCATATATTTTGCACACAGTTTTTAGGAGGAGTGTAATTTTTTCACTTGTCACAGCTTTCAGAAAATCTTAGTGGTCTCAGAGCACATAGAAACTAGGTGAATATGATAGGAATATCTGATCTCAGAAAAGTAAGTACTAATCTGTCTGTTTCCAAAAGAAAATAAGTTGGAGACCAGGGCTCTAACTATGCACATTAGGAGGAGTCCTAAAACTTCAGTCCTCATAGGTCTAGGATGATCTCTTTTTCTTCATGCTTATGAACTTATAAAAACACTACCTTGCTTTCTTCCAGAATAGGTAGAAAACTGAGTACTTTGTAAAAATTATTTGGTCACTGTTGTTCATTTCTGTTTTCTATGTGGGTTTTTTTGTATCTTTACCCATTGCAGGTAACTTGAAGTTTCTTTTATGCAATGGTGATGTC
Organism: Oreocharis arfaki; assembly: GCA_013398015.1. Taxonomy (NCBI): domain Eukaryota; kingdom Metazoa; phylum Chordata; class Aves; order Passeriformes; family Paramythiidae; genus Oreocharis; species Oreocharis arfaki. Next base: position 40,382 of record VZRR01010568.1, on the reverse strand, counting down.
AAAAATTAAAAGGCCTCTTCACTTCCATAGTATGTGAAGGTGCAGGTCCTTCTTTAAGTATGCTTTTTTCCTCAAAAAAAAAAAAAACAAAAAAACAAAAAAAAACACCCAAAAAACCCCCCAAAAACATATGGGGAAAAGGATAGCATATTTCAATCTTTTCATAGAATCATAGAATTGTTCATGTTGGAAAAGACCTTTAATGCTGTTGAGTTCAACCATTAATCCAGAACTGCCCAGTTCACCACTAAACCACGTCCCCAAGTGCCACATCTACACATCTTTTAAATACTTCCAGGGATGGTAATTGCACCACTCCTCTGGGCAGCTTGTTCCAGTACTTGACCACCATTTTGGTGAAGAACCTCTTCCTAATATTCAATCTAAACTTCCCCCGGTGCAACTTGAAGCCATTTCCTCTTGTCCTTTTTCGTTACTTGGGAGAAGAGGCTGATCCCCATCCAGGCTGAATAACCTGAGTTCCCTCAGCTGCTCCTCATAAGACTTGAGCTCCAGACCCTACCCCAGCTTTGCTGCCCTTCTCTGGACACTCTCCAGTGCCTCCATATCTCTCTTGTACTGAAAGGCCCGGAACTGAACTCTAGATTTGAAGTGTGGCCTCACCAGTGCAGTGTACAGGGGGACAATCATCACTCTGGCTCTGCTGGCCACACTGTTTCTGCTACAAGCCAGGATGCCGCTGGCCTTTTTGGCTGCCTGGACAACTCTGTTGGCTCATGTTCAGCCAATGTTGACTAGCACCCCCAGGTCCTTTTCCTCTGGGCAGATTTCCAACCTCTCTGCTCCAAACCTGTAGTGCTGCCTGAGGTTGTGACCCAAGCGGAGGATCTGCCCTTTGTCTTGTTGAACTTCATACAGCTGGCCTCAGCCCATCTAGACAGCCTGCCCAGAACCTTCTGCAGAGCCTTCCTACCTCCAGAAGATCAACACTCCTACCTCCAGAAGATCAACACTCCTACCTAACTTGCAGTCATCTGCAATCTCACTGTGGAGAGGGGGGGAGGGAGCCTCAATCCCCTCATCAATTACAATTATATTTCAATTACTTTGAAGACTCAAAGCTGTTGCTGTTGTTGCACAACAGCTGTTGCTGTTGTTGCACTTTTCTGCAATTTTTTAAACATCCTTCCCCCTTCCCCCCCACCCAGTATTCTTAAAACTGTTTGCTTTCTGTACCTTCTCCTCCCTCTTTGTTGTAGAAATAGAAATTCTACCTGTTTTACTAGATTTTTCCTGGACTTCACAGTATTTGCCCACCAATGGATCTCCTCAGAAACAGAGGATTTCACCCTTTCTGGCGGCATTAAGTCCCTTAAAGAAGTTCTAATCTTGGACCAACCTGAGAAATTGAGGCATGCTTTTATTCTTTTTTTTTTCAGTTGTGAGAATAAGCCTTAGAAAATCTGAAGTTGCACCCCTCATTACAAATATAAGTACATTAAACATAAACTCCAACATTTAAAACAGCAAGATTGCACTTACATTGTATAATCGCTACACAAAGGGCCAATAATCACTTTGTTCAAAAGAGATAATGCAGCATAATATAAGTAGTAGTTTAAGCAATTATCTGGTAGAACAGTTAATCATCACCCTCAGTTCACAGCCTTTTGTTTCTCAGGAATACACATGTCAGATTGTAATTAAATGCATTCACAGTATTCAGTGCTGTGCAGGCTGCCTGGGTGAACAGTGGAACCAAGCTGGAAAACACAATACCGACAAGTTTAGACACAGCTTTTATGGCTATGTCTGCCTGGCATGGGGTCCTTGCTCACAAATTTGTTATGTAAGGGTGAAACCACATGACAGCAAATTATTTATTAAAGAACACATTTTATGGTAAAAACGATGGCTATAGAAAGTTTATTTTCACCATCTTTTTTATACTTTCAAAACATTTTGTTACAGCATGGGTTATCTGTCTGGAGTGAGTATTCTTGCTCTGAAATTAAAAGTGGGCTGCTTTTGAAAATAGGGAGATTAATTCAAAACTGGCCTTGAAAAAGCGTTGCAACTTCAAGGGACATGAACCCACACTCAGAAAAGAAAAGCCCCAAACCAACAACCAACAACCAACAACAATAATCTCTTAAAGACAGACTTTTTTCCAAAGTAGATCTGCAAATACAGTTGCATTTTTTACAGTAGTCTGTGGCTGATTGAGAGAAGGGCAGATAGAAACAATTTGCGTTGTACACAGTGATCTGTGAGAGACAAGAAGGGGAGGTGGGGGGAGGCAGTTTTCTTGTTCTGCAATGTGGTTATTCCAAGGCTTTCCTGAGACACAATTCCAACCTCTAATGAAGACAGTTGAGACATCTGTTAACACAGCACGGCTCTCACCATTGGATGATTGTTATTATGGTTTCAGGAGATGGCAACAACTGATTCCCATAGACAGACAGAAGTGTTCTAGCCTGGCTGTGAGACAGCTGTGTTGTAGCTGTGTGCTCTAAGACACAGACATTTGCGATTTTCCAGCCTGCATGCACAAAGCTGTCTTAGAGAGATGAGTACCAAACTTGAGCTTTTGCCTAGTCCACATTTGAGATCCAAACTATATTAACTCTGGTAATTGTAAATTATCTGTATGTACAGTAGAAGATCACTTGATAGCAGTAAAGACACCAGCCTAATTGTTCATCTTGTGGAAAACCAAAACAAAACTTGCTTGTACAGCTTTAGTTGAGAGTTGTGTATATTTTAATGTCATGTATAAATTGATTTTACCAGCCTAGGACTGATTCTATTGATGTTCTATTTCCTGATATATTTCACATAATGTTGGTTATAGCTTTCTGATCCAGCTAATCATTTAGTTATATCTAATTTAGTGGTATTTTGTAACAAAATGAAAACATAAATGTAAAAGTACAGGTGGAAAAAAAAAAAACACCAAAACTCCGCCCTGCTCTCTATATTCAATCAAAATATCTAAACATCAGATTTTTTTTTTTCAGTCTGTTCAGGCATGTGCAATGTATATGAACATCTGTAGCAGTTTCCTCTGTTTCATAAAGCTCTTCCTCCAATCTTCTCTCTTCCCTGTCCTCAGAAAAAAAATGCCATAAATGGCCATAGAGGTACACACTCAGGAACACATACTTTCCATAGTCTATGGCAGTCTCATGATCAGGTAGAAAAGCCAACAAACCAAGAAAGCTCTTACAGGTACACACCAAGGTATTTATTGTTGTAGGTATCCAACTCAACCACTTTGTCCATATTGCAGATGTCATAGTGCTGTCAGACAGTACAGGCATTTGCTTGCATTTATAAAAAGCTGTGAAACTCATGGCAACCTCACAATTCCCTGGCGCAAAGTAGTGCTTAAAGAAAACATTATTTAGCAGTATTTTTTTCTTAACTTGAGATCAAGATAGTCTATGAATTAAATAACTTATAATCTAGAATTGATTATTTCAGCAAATTGCCAAATTTAACTTAAGCAATTTGGAAAAAGTGAAATAAAATGCAAATTAATAATTGATGATGAAATAGGGATGACAAGCTACTTGGCAGACAAATGTGATGAAACTGCAAAGAAGCAGAGCCTGCAAATCTGCCTTGTTATATAACATATTATGTTGTACACACTGAACTTCTGTAGTCTATTTAAATATTAACCCTTCATATGTTTGCAAGTTTCCCAAGGGTCCAATCATCCTGCAGACTCATAGGTTTTGCTGGCTCATTAAACAACTTCTGTTTAACATCTTAGACATTGGATCAGCTTGTCTCACTTCTCATTTCTGCTTACCTTGGAGTGAAGGAAGAGAGCATAAGGAGGAAGGAATATGGTGAGTAGCTCAATGTGCTGTGATGGAATGTTGATGGAACAAGGTGTATGATGATGGATTCCTAAAACAGATATGATAATTCAAATTAAACCAATTGGAAAACTTAGGCTCCCAGTTCCTTGAAAAAAATTGGTTTATTTAGAAAGGAAATTATCAAAGGTTTACTGGGTTGTTGCTTTAACAGCCTGAGGGGCAAATGCAGCATTTTCCAATGTATCAGTCACTGCTTAGATACAGGAAAGCAGCCATATTTATATGTTCATGTCCTATAAAAGGGAAGTTCATTCTGCCCTCCAAAGAGCTAATCCTATGGCCACTAAAAATAGAACCGTGCCCCTAAATTTGAAGTTATGTCAAAACCTCATAACTGTATTTTTATTTCATTTTGAATCCGTAACACAACATTGCACCAGCTACTAAGAAGAAAATTAACTCTATCCCAATCAAAACCAGGAAAATCTTCAGTATAAAACCTCAGGTAGCCTGAAATTTTATGTGGTTTGTATACATTTTCAAAAGAAACATTTGCAATATATGTTTTCCAGGAAAGAAAACGCCCAAAGCGAGAAAGTATGGAGGCTACCTTCTTCTCAGAAATAAAATCAACTCAGTACCTCAGTGCTCAAGGGATTAATTATACAGGAATATAAACTTTCCTGTACACGGATATTGAACAACTTTCTTCCTGAAAATAGATCTGATTCTGGAAAGTGCTGAATGACTTTATCTCTTCAAAGGATTGCATTCTGTGGACTGAACATTTTGTTCAAAAGCAGCAGTAGTCCAGTATGAGCAAAATGTCCTTATACCTAAAACATAAGAAGTGGCAAAGGTATGCCAGAGGTTATTTAAAATTTTTTACTTTGTCATAATTATTCCTTCAATTATTTTATTCCCAATATTCAACTTATTTAAATAAATAGTTCCATATGGCCACATATGCATCTATAACAATCAGCCTTTTAAAATGTTCCCATCTGATTACTTGAGATTGTTTCACTGCCTATATTTAAACAAGCTTGAATTGAAAAAGTAGTCCTGCCAGCTGATATCTTAAATATTTTTCAGTGCATCTATCAACATTATCAACATTGCCAGTGACAAAGAAGGCTGCATGCATCCTTGTAAATCCATGGATTTTATATAATCCAGGCCTCATCAAGTTGCTCACACACATACGCACTCTCATTAAACAAAACCAGGTTTTGGACGTATACTACACTTAGTCATGTAATAGAAACATAATAATCCAACAAAAATTTTCACTTCTTTATTGATCTAACAAATGCTTTATTAAATATCTGTTGCTTTTATAAATTACTCATAGATAAAGTTCTCCGTTCTCCCCTAACGTATGTATGCAACTTCCCACTAGCATTAGTGGGGCTCACATGTACCAGACACAGACTGTTGAACTGCATGATATACATTCTATTTATAAAACTTGAAGATCACAAGTTGGTCTTAATGAGGCAAACAAGCTATGCTTGCTTTTTTATTCTTATTAAAGGTAACACTTGTATAAATTGTTTTCTTCAATCGTTTTAGAGAAGCTATTTAAAGTAAGTACCATGCTAATAATATAGCCCTAGGTGGTTGGGACATCTGAACATTTTAAAATGTTGATTAAATTAGTAAGGGGGAAAAGGAATTTTTAAGAATATGAGCTCATATTCATTACAGTAAAGATTATTAAAACATTGGGAACTCACTAAGGTAAAAATCATTATCTTTGTACAGCAAATTTAATTTGTAATAAACAATCTCTTGATTATTGATTCTCCCCACTGTACTTGATTTTCTGCATTGTTCAAATTGGATATACTCTAATGAAGCCCACTGAAAAAAGAACGTAAAAAACGTTTTAATCTTTTTTTCTATACATTTCACCTTGTATTCAATAGATAACTGGATAGTTATAGCAGGAAATAAAAGCAGAGATACTGAGCAAGCATGTATTAGTAAAATCTTTTCTTCTAAGAAACAGCAGAAGATACAGATGACAGTGATGAGGGGAGGGTGTTATTGCTATTCTCACTGTTTTGATGTCATTACCATGTTATTTCCATTGTTCTNAATATATGTTTTCCAGGAAAGAAAACGCCCAAAGCGAGAAAGTATGGAGGCTACCTTCTTCTCAGAAATAAAATCAACTCAGTACCTCAGTGCTCAAGGGATTAATTATACAGGAATATAAACTTTCCTGTACACGGATATTGAACAACTTTCTTCCTGAAAATAGATCTGATTCTGGAAAGTGCTGAATGACTTTATCTCTTCAAAGGATTGCATTCTGTGGACTGAACATTTTGTTCAAAAGCAGCAGTAGTCCAGTATGAGCAAAATGTCCTTATACCTAAAACATAAGAAGTGGCAAAGGTATGACAGAGGTTATTTAAAATTTTTTACTTTGTCATAATTATTCCTTCAATTATTTTATTCCCAATATTCAACTTATTTAAATAAATAGTTCCATATGGCCACATATGCATCTATAACAATCGGCCTTTTAAAATGTTCCCATCTGATTACTTGAGATTGTTTCACTGCCTATATTTAAACAAGCTTGAATTGAAAAAGTAGTCCTGCCAGCTGATATCTTAAATATTTTTCCGTGCATCTATCAACATTATCAACATTGCCAGTGACAAAGAAGGCTGCATGCATCCTTGTAAATCCATGGATTTTATATAATCCAGGCCTCATCAAGTTGCTCACACACATACGCACTCTCATTAAACAAAACCAGGTTTTGGACGTATACTACACTTAGTCATGTAATAGAAACATAATAATCCAACAAAAATTTTCACTTCTTTATTGATCTAACAAATGCTTTATTAAATATCTGTTGCTTTTATAAATTACTCATAGATAAAGTTCTCCGTTCTCCCCTAACGTATGTATGCAACTTCCCACTAGCATTAGTGGGGCTCACATGTACCAGACACAGACTGTTGAACTGCATGATATACATTCTATTTATAAAACTTGAAGATCACAAGTTGGTCTTAATGAGGCAAACAAGCTATGCTTGCTTTTTTATTCTTATTAAAGGTAACACTTGTATAAATTGTTTTCTTCAATCGTTTTAGAGAAGCTATTTAAAGTAAGTACCATGCTAATAATATAGCCCTAGGTGGTTGGGACATCTGAACATTTTAAAATGTTGATTAAATTAGTAAGGGGGAAAAGGAATTTTTAAGAATATGAGCTCATATTCATTACAGTAAAGATTATTAAAACATTGGGAACTCACTAAGGTAAAAATAATTATCTTTGTACAGCAAATTTAATTTGTAATAAACAATCTCTTGATTATTGATTCTCTCCACTGTACTTGATTTTCTGCATTGTTCAAATTGGATATACTCTAATGAAGCCCACTGAAAAAAGAACGTAAAAAACGTTTTAATCTTTTTTTCTATACATTTCACCTTGTATTCAATAGATAACTGGATAGTTATAGCAGGAAATAAAAGCAGAGATACTGAGCAAGCATGTATTAGTAAAATCTTTTCTTCTAAGAAACAGCAGAAGATACAGATGACAGTGATGAGGGGAGGGTGTTATTGCTATTCTCACTGTTTTGATGTCATTACCATGTTATTTCCATTGTTCTGACATAATCACTTGTTTGTTCTAATTGCACCAATCTCAACAGGATGATATTTGTGTCATTCATCAGCATGAATAAATAACTTATGTTTTACTGTGTAATTCATACATGTCAAACATACATACAGTAAAGCTTTTACACGTTATAGCATTCAATGTATGCATTATGTTATTGCAGAAAATCTTTTTTTTTTTTTTTACTGTATTTGACAGATAGACACACTTAGGTGTAGATAATTAGGTATACATGAAAAGAGTGGGCATTGCCAGCCATGGGATGAACCTTTTCTTACGTGTGGACTACATTATTCTACTTTTGTCCAGGTTTTAACACACTCTTTTCAGGCTGAAGCATTACTTCTACTCATTTTCTGTGGATCCTCAAGAGCAGCAAACCAGTGGGAAGTGAGGGG
>VZRR01010568.1:3768-32256 GCA_013398015.1 Oreocharis arfaki | reverse complement strand
CTAGAATTGCTGGCATAAGGTATAAAACCAAAACCTGAAATAGAGAGGAATATTTCTCACATAATCTCCTCTATAAATTTTCTACCTCTGCCTGCCAGACACATTAGCTAGTGGAAATAAAGTATAATGCACTATATCACAGCTTTGTATCTTTCTGAGCATTCATGTGTGTGTATACTTGCATTTTTTTATTCTCCCTGCCTACATACTCTCTGCGTAGTTCGTATACCTGAGCGACAGTCTCTTTCTCTCTGTGTATATGTATGTATCAGAAAACAGATATTCACATGCATTAGTCCATCATAAAATTTCATATCTCAATGATATTATTTCAGTCATGGCACCTCTACTAAAATTTTTTTATAAAATAAGTGAAAACAAAAAGACAGTGGAGGATAGAGTATATTTCAAATATAGAAATCTCTAGTAACAAGGCAGGAAATATAGTTTGAGTTTACACTGGTCTTTTTAGTAGATGTATACTAGCAATTAATTTGATCTATAGTCTAAGAGGCATTTTATAATTAATTTCTCAGCATTTACCATATACAAGCCATCACTTTAGAGCGCTATGTCATTAACAAAATCCCATTTTTTCATAGAGAATAGGCATACTGATCTACATTTTCCCATGCCGCCTAGCCAGAATGGACTCAAGGGATATTATCTTATTCAGAAAGAACCTTTCAAGGTTGAATAAAAGAAATGGTGCAGGGTCCCTGGGAGAGGGAAGTGATCATCATTTTCACCTTCAACTCTTCTTTGATGTGGCAGAGTCAATTTTTAATCAGCAGCCATCAGACTGGGCTTCATTTCGCCTTACAAAGTCCTATTACTCTGCCACTTTCTGGAAGGAGGTGATAAGGACAATGCTCTTCTTTTTCTCTTCATAGAGCCCCGCATATGATGAGTCCCTTTGGAGAGGTTTGATAAAAAAAAAAAATGAGTGAGTACGTAGGGATAAAGGTCACCTCTCTGCCAGAATTAACTCTTCAAGACAACAAACTTTTGATTCCATTATATTTGTTTTTAGCAATTCTTCTGTATTCTTCTGTATGTAGTTTTTGTGGTCAGCAGTAAGACAAGACAAGGGTTAATCCCCATGAAGCTTTTGATCTAAATGCTACTGCAGATTATTGGCTTCCATGGAGGAAAAAAATTAAAATGAAAAAAAACCCCTCACAAATAAACAGACACCCCCCCTCCCCAACCAAATACATACCACAGACACTCAATTCCTCCAGTACTAAGTGGATATTTTGAAATGAGAAGCACAAAGGAAATTACACAAAACTAAAATACACATATTTTGTCAAAGCATCTCAAAGTTATCCTTTAGTGAAAGAATACAACATATATCCTTACAGATAAATGACGGAAGAGATATTCCCTACAATCACTGAAATTGAAAAAAAAATCCCCCCTCTGGAGGTGTTTTTTATGTTAAATAAACCTAAATTATTTTTTAAACTATGCATTCATGCAGAAAAAACCCCTCCATAATCTCTTAGTATCATTTATTGTAGTCAGCAGTCTTAATTGCCTCCCTGAAATGGATCAGAGTTCTGGGAATTACACACGAAAATGATGTTACCGCTCTCCAGTCTTCACATTCCTTGATATAATCTCATTAAAAATATCAAGCCTCTAGGTGAGGGAATACATATGGATGCTAAACGCATTTTAAGCAGTAGCACCTAAACTGATGACCTAGTTATTACAGAACAAAGCAGCTGAAGATGAATTTTAATGCTGAAGTAAAGCAGTTTTCTTTTTTGGTTATTACTACATTTATTAACATGTTTTTGGGCTGAATTTTCTTATTACTCTGGAAAAAAAATTATAATTCCAAACCAATCAAAACAGTGAAATGACATTTTTGGCGTAACAGAAACTCTTATTTTCCAGTAGACCACACAAGCTAAAAAAAAAAAAAAAAGAACCCAGGAAAACTCAACAGTTTCATTAGCTATAATTACCATAAAACGATGGAAAAAGAGGTATATGAAGTTGCAATTTCTGTTTCAAAAATGCAAACTCCGTTATAAAAAAAAAAAAGAAAGAAAAAGCACTAGAGGAAATAGACTCATCTCCCAGCCAAATAAATGGCAAAAAGGGGGGAAGTTATGCTGGATACCACAAATGAAATAAATCAATTTTAGAGAACTGGATTTCCTTTTATAAATTTCAAAGAATAATTCTGCAAGAACTGGGTATAGAGCCTGGAATATCATATATGCTCTGTGATCTGATGTTTTGCAATAAAAAATCATTTTGTCTTTGGTGCAGATTTACGGAGGTGGTATATGGACTGGCCTTCGAAGCAAGTCGTTAAAAAGTATCTGAAATATTTCAATACTTTTAATATCAATGTTATCAGGTCAGCTGTGTCTGAGTCCCATGGATTAGACCCAAGACACAGAGCAATATAAATTAATTTCATGAAGAGAATGACTGCTGTGTGACACTGTGCTTAGAAACAAATGGTCAAAACCACTTTCTCAGTAATTGAAATAGATTAAAAAAAAAAAAAGCTGTAACCTACCTGCACATGAAGTAGTAGTGTTATTTGCATACGATAAACTCAGATTTCAGAGGTTTATAAGCCAAGTGCTGAATTTTTTTTTTTTTCAAGAAAGAAAACCACAAAAATAATAATAAAAAACCTTTTTACCCCCCTTCTTTAGTAGTATCATTAGTCTGTAGCCAGAAAAGGCCTGCTCGGGGGATTGGTGACACAAGATAGTGAATTTCATGTCATGGCTGCCAGTTCAGATCTGTCATGTGTACATGAGAATAATTATCCTCTGACGGCTGTTGAGTGACTTGTGTTATAAGTAGCAGTATCACAAGGAGTGGTTGTGAGCACAGTAGTGGAAGTCTTGGCAGGGAAGGCTAAGGATTACATGAGAAAGAATACTGAATTTCCTTTTTGCTTTCAAGAGCTATTCCTCCCAGATAGGCTGTTAGTTTGTGGAAGGTTCCAGACCTACATCTTGGAGAGGATCTTTCATTGTTATAGCACTATAACAGTGACAGAAGGCTTCCCTTACCTGAGAACTTCTTACAGTCTTTCACTTCATCTAAAAAAGGGTCAAACTTGACCTGAATTGAATGGATCAGAACTTATTATTCTGCCTAGACCTAATTAATATTTTGCTGCACTTTCACATAAGGCAAGGAAGGACCTCAGACAGAACCACCCAAGAAGGATTAGCTAAGGCAGTCATCTGAGTTGGGATGATAACTTTTCCCTAGCACTTGGCTGTGTGCACATTTTTTCAGCATTTAAGGTTTATTTTGGTCTTAATTTTTAAGGTTTAGTTTAAAATTCCAAGGACTACAAATACTGAGTACTGATAAAAAGTCTTTTTAAAGAGCAAGGTCACCCGACCTGCCAAAAGGCAGACTTTTGATATAACATTCTTCATATATAATCTCAGGATTTTGAGTTTCTGTCATGGTTTCCTCTCAAAAGTATAGCTCAGTATAGCTCAGTGGGATCTGATATTCAGGACAAGACTTGTGTACTTGGTAGGTGACATGGAATTCAGAACAAACTAAAGCTAATTTAGGCAGCTGCTTAAGTTTTGGAACCTCAAGAATTGCAATACCTCTGGTCATCAAGATGCCTTCTGCTCCTGATCCTGAGAGGACCATATGGTGCTGATTGTCTGTAATACATGCCTTGTTCTTGAGGCTTGTTGCCTACTGATGTGCCTGAAGATGGGATCTGCCCATGTTAGGTCTGCAGACACAACCATCTAAAGCACTGCTTACATCCTTGAAAGACACTGACCAGATGTAGGAGAGAGAGGCAAATGCAATGGTCACTCGGCTGCTCTTCAGATTCAAGTTTTCTTGCTAAATTCAAATTATTTTAATGTCCTACATAGTCACAGTCTAAGGAGGTCTAAATCTAGTTTAATTTGTAGTCCTAGTCTCCAGGCACAACAGAGTCCTGCTCCAGCAGTATAAGTGGAAAAAGTGCTGCTTTGGATTATTGTCAGACAAAACCATCCACATTGATGCTCACACATTTCCTTCATACATTTCTGTCAAAATTCAGCTGGTAAAATCTTCTAAATTAATTGGTTAATCTAGAACATTTTGATTTAGATAGACAAGGAAGCTATTACAAGAACAATGGACTTCGCAAAACAATGTATGGTAAGGTAGAGTGAAGTCATAAATACTCGATAAATTATAACCTTTCTCAGATGGCACAGATGCAGCAAGAATTGTATATTTATCTACTATGGGAAAGACTTGAAGATCTATCAGAAGAAAAGCAGAACAACTGAGGTACCCAGTATTCTCAGCAAAGAGATAAACTTCTAAACTGCATGTAGGGCTGTCATTTTAAGCTCCTTTAATGTAAAGTGGTAACCTCTGAGCATTGACAAAAGCATGAATGCTGCTTTCAGAAATATGCAATGAAGTGTCTATCGTGCAACTTTGAAAATGAAAATATTTTTAAACAAAATTTAGGTGAAAGTCAAGGTTTATGTTAAAAGAATGTTGCTCAGGTTGAAGAATACTCAAAATTTAGAAAAGTTCAGTAACTTGTGCATACATGCAATAACATGCAGACCCGAATGATAGGATCACATACTTAAATCACCCTCAGTGGCCTCATTTTATCTGTGTCCAAGACAATCCTTGGCAACGAGCCTCTTCGGCATTTGTATTCTCACTCCTATTGGTCGACAGTAGACCTTACTGCCCACATTCTGTTCTGTGGACACAAAGTCTGATTTCCACAGAGATTTTTCTGTGGCCACTCATTAATGTTGCATATACATAATTCAAAATCTTAGCCAATGTGTTTCCTGTGATCAGAAGTTATGAGCTTTTTTACTATTAAGGAATTTCAGTACAGGGTGTCTTCATCTATTTTGTTCGAAAATAGATATACCAAATTATCTGAAAATTTGGACAAAAGAAATTAAAGGCAGAAATACACAGTAATTTTAGAAGGCCAGTTTGAGACCTCAGAACCTGATTTTTGAGGCTCTTCACTATTACACTGCACTTCATAAATATGGTACAGAGGCCCACCAATTAATCAGTACTGTAGATTATATACTAAGGTTTTTCCCTCTCAGAATGAAGAATACAAAACATTGAATAACCTGAAAACTTGGTTCAATTAACTTGACTAATATTGCATAGCAACCTGAAGCCATTTCTTCTTTTCCATAGCAACTTTGTGAGAGAAACAGGGCCAACAGCAACTGGTTTGCTGCAACCAGTTCTCGCTTTTCTGCACCCTTTTTTTTTGATCCCTAGGCTATGGGTTTTCTGGGCTAAACAGTCTACATGCAGAAGTGCAATGCATGATCAGCCTTCTAATGGGTATTTCTGTCTCATATCTCTTTATTAATTGGAGGATTTAGGACATGCTGCTTTTGTTTCCCCCTGCAAGGTGAATTGTTTTCAAAGTTTACAATCACCGCCTACCAGCTGCAACTAATGAATGACAAGCTTCTGCAAAAATTCCAAAGTTCATTTTGCGGCATCATCTGCCTCCTCCCTGTTCCCATATATGCAACTGTTTGCCACCTGTTAGCATTCAGTATTTTTTCACCTGTGACACAGTGCGCGCTAATTTTTTCGAGGTTTGTAAATTTTTGAAATTTGGGAAGATTTTTCTAGGGATGATAATATCTAAAACCATGATTCAATAGTGCCTTTCTATCAAATACAATGTCTTTGTGGTAAATTTTAAAAAAAATGTTACAATAGAAAATTTCCTATCATTTTTAGTGTCAGAAACATTAGAACTGTTTGACTGATATCCAAGCAGTTCAATACTGTCAGGTTTTTACAGACGAAAAATCAAAGTACCACATAGCCAAAACAGTAGATATTTATGATGGGTCAGTCTTTATGCCTCAAACAGAAAACAGGAGTAAAAACTAAAGTCCCTTTTAGTAGATATGACAAATATGAAACCTAAGAAAGGACCTACTAAATATTAGCAATAATAGAGTTCCTCACACTCTCATGATTATCTCATGAGAGATAACATATCTCATGATTATTACCCTGAGACTTTCCTCACTTTTCTCTGATTTGATTTTTGGCAGTGCAAAATATTAGTTAGAACTATTTATAAGCTAGGATCAAAAATATTTCCAGAACATGTTTTACAAATAAATACTTGGGTGTTGTGAGCAATCCATTAGCTGGTCAAAGACTTCAGATAGCCAATGCCTCACAGAATATTTTTGGAAAAAATATCTGACTTCTGCAGTTTTAAAATATTAGTGTGTATTTATTTCTGTTCCTGGCAGGATTACCTCCCTAAGTAGCCAAGCCCTATATGAATAAAGATTCAGTGGCAGAGAGGATCTCTCAGAGGCAGACCTTCGGTTTTTACCTGATTGCTAATTCCAGCTTTCCCAGACACAAAGAAAAGTGTTAGTTTAGTGTACTTTTTTCTGAAAAAAAAAACAAAAAATTTGTTTACCACCAGTGTATATTGAATGGATTCCATATGTGGACAATTTGCCTTTTAGTACTTTTGTTGACAACTCTCCTACCTAGGTTTGAGGTATGCCAGAGCTTAATTACAGCAGTTCCACAGAGTACAAGCCTAGTTGCTTTTCAATATTTGGAATACCTTAGACGAACCTCAGATTTACAGTATCTTCAGTTCCCAGTGAAAATACCTTCCAATACTGCAACAGAACATGTCTTACTAAAACTGTAATTTTCTAATCATACACATAGTTTTACTCATATTTTATATTTACATTTCATATTTTCTAAAAGATTCCTCAGAATATCTTTTTACATATTTTGAAATCTTCCACTTCTTGGAAGTGTTCAGGTCTAGGCTGGATGGGGCAGGAGTTTTGGAGCTAGATGATCTTTAAAGTGCCTTCCAACCCAAACCATTCTATGATTTAAGATTTATTTCTTCACAGTAATTTGCTAATTAAAATTTGGTGTCTTTTTTTCTGCAGGTTACCTTATCAAAATTTTTTTCTTACACTCTTCTCTGAACTGCAAAACATAAATTGATTTTAGCACATTCATTAGGTACTAATTTAATTAGAATGATGTTGCCCTTTCTATTTTTACAATTAAAAGTTATTAATATATCAAAATGATCTTAAACTTGAAAACTCATTATGAAGCAGACGTAAATATTGATATGATGCCTTATTTGCATCAATGCCTCACATTGTGGATTGATTCTTTGATGCAAATGGGTTTTTTTATAATGACAGAACTTGTATGTCTCAAAGGTTAGTCGTGAAAAGACACTAGGAACTCAGTCTGAATCACACAAAAATATTGCCAGCACTTTAATGACATTGTAATTGTTAGAACTCTGTTATGCTATTAGTATTTTTCACTTGCAGACCTGAAGGAATACTTTTACCTATCTACTCACCTTTCCCCTAGGAAGAAGTATGGGATTTAAGTCAAGAGTTAGGTAGCTTTCTATATAGCAAAAAAATATGAGTACACAATTTTCTTCCAACTTCTGACTATGCATAAACAGCACTAAAAAAAACCTGACCAATACCCTTCTGTAGATTTAAAAGACAATTGTTACGTGTGTGAAAAGGAGGCAGAGCCAGCCAGTAATGAAGAGTCAGACAGGATGCTACCCTCAGAAGGCTAGAAAGCTGATAGTCAGGCTGCCTTTCTGCCGGGTATGAACTATGAAATAAGTCAGTCCTTAGCTGCATAAGAAGCTAATATTTATTTGAAAATTACTTTATAGAATGAAAAATAGTGGGTTTAGTTTATTGTTAAGTTTTTTAGGTTAAGATATCCCATTCCAAAGCAAATGTACGTAAATGTATGTAATTCCTGTACAATAGCTTTTGCAAAGGCATCTGATAGAGCCAAATAAGGTTCTATAACTTGGCTTTGATGAAGACAGTCAGTCGGTCAACTTCTGCTTCTAGAAAACAGTATGGATGTCAGGTGGAGAGCTCCTTATGTTGTCTGGTGACCTCTACGCTACTGAGTAAAAGTCAACAGCTGTTTCAAGTACTGCTTGTAAGGATGACGGACATTGATTAAACCCTACTGGGAATCTGGAAGCTAAAAAGGCTAGTGGAGCAACAGACCGCCTGTGCTTGCTAGATGTGCTGGTCACTTACAAAAATATATATAATTTTTATGGTACAATTTGCAACAATTGTTACAATTTTTAATTAAATATGATCCTATAATCTGTTAAAGTGTTAAGAGCAAGCAGATGTCTGATGTAATTTAGAAAAGAAGTGTACAATAAGTGTAATGGTGTGAGTATATGCACTGCCATATAATCTCCAAATCACTCTGTCGTCCCAATATAGTTCTATAAATGCATATCTGTGTTGCCTGAGTGTTGACTGACAAAAACTCAAGGCAGGATGCAATCAAGAATATTGCAGAGCTCTATACGAAACACAGTGGCTTAATCATTTATGAGACCTGGCAATTGTGGAGCAGTTCTATAGTTACAAAAACTAAAGTTTCACCTAGATTTAAGTAAGATCTGTAGTCAAACCTCACTGTGAAAGATGGACAGTGGAATAAAAAGGTCAGTACTGAGGACTGTGTGAGGTATATCTTTTTTTTTTCCCCTTAATCTAGCTAATATGGGTTTCTTGTGCTATGATAAGAATGTTTGATCAGTGAAAGCATGTTTTAATGCCTTGAGGTGTAAAAGATGTTTTCTAGACAGACACAAGACAGGGAGGACGATAATTTGGACAAGATGTTTCTAAAAGACCAACTACCAGCAAAGTAATCAGCTGCTGGGCAAAGAAAACACTGGGGGAGGAATGACACAAAGTGAAGTGACAGTATCAACAGAAGACAGCAGAGCTGGAGGAGATTCTGTATTGCATTGTGCCATCCTGCTAGTGATGTGTAGACAAAAATATAATCATGATACAATTTGATACAAAGCAAAATAACCATAAAGCACTTACTCAAATGCTTAAGGCAATTACTGCTGATTATAACTTATTAATATGTCTGTACTAGTAAGCACTTAATTGACATTTGATTGTCAATTTAAGGCCAAAACTCAAACTGTAACAAATATACCCAAAGTAAATAAATGTAATAGAAAGTTTATTAAAAGCAGCCTCCATCAGTTTTAAAATTACTTCATTCACATTGTGAGCACAGACCACTAGAATATTTGCAGAAATATGGTAAATACATGAAAAAAATATATAGCTGAATATTCAATTTAAATTCATATGCAACTGCATAATAAAATCCAAACTTGAATAGAACAAAACCAAAAGGAGTTTAGTCTTTGTTTTAAAAGCATATTAATTCAAACATCTCCATCAACAATAGTACTATATATGCATGATGTCTAATTTTTAATGAAAATGACATGATCTGCATGCATGGTCAACATAAAAGACAATTTAGCCCTTTATGTTTATAAGAACACAGAATCGCTGGCTGTGGGTGACAGCTAATTTCCTCTAGTCTCTTTATGCCCCGCAGCTATTAATGCACACTGATCTTCAAGAATTATTGGAAAAAATTAAACACAAACATAAAAAGAACAAAAAGAAAGCCATCAATTTAAGGCTAATTTCAACAAAATAATTTGAAATGCACTACTACAGTTAAAGAATATACAATATAATGCTGGACTAACAATTTTGTATGAAAAACAGCCTGGTATCACACACACACAAAACTATTATAAAGTACAGATGTTCTCTTAGATTGGGAAAAAAAAGCTCTCTTTCAGTATATTTAAACAAACCATATGGGATTCATTTTAGTTATTTCAAAGCTTTTTTAGATATTTCTTGAACAAATACTTCAGGCGTATGATATGAGATGTGAAAAAAATCTCTAACATACTTTTATTCCTTGGTATTAAAAAGGTACAAGGCAATAATTTAAGAACTTAATACCAAATGGATTAACTAGAAACCAAAAACCAGTAAAATAAGAAAAGAACGAAGCAGAGCAAAACTTTCTTCTTGGTTTTACAGCCTTTGCCAAACCATTTCCTATTTTTTGTTTAAGTTAAATGAGTGTGGTATATTTCACATCTAAGTTCATTCACTTTTACGTTCCAATAATCTGTGTTTTCCTCTAGCTGTGCAGAAAGTTCTCCAACATTTTTATCCAGTCTGATTTATTTGTTTATCCTTGGTCATTCAACATTCCTTCTTAATAGAAGTTCCATTTTGCCCTTTGAAGGAAGTTTTTGGGTATTTTATTGCAGGATGTGTGTGACAAAGCTGTGATTAGAAGAAAAAGTCTCAAGCAAGTTGATATCCTTCTGCCCTTGCTTCTCTTTGTGCGGAACTCAAAGACATATATCCTGACTACAACTAGCTACCTGCAGGTCAGATTGTTGACTCTGATTTTGTACTTGAAATTGTGGTTTTGCCTGTGCAAGTTATTCATTGTCTCGAGATCTACACTGAAAATAAATGTGAATTAGATATATTGGATATATCTAATATATCTAATATAGGATATGATGTTGATACAACATATTCCTATGGAAACATACGAAAAAGAACCCAATTCTCTTAGAAGGTCTTCAGGCTTCAAGCAGTTTTTGTACCTTAACCCCAGCCAAATGAGCTTGGATTGGTAGCCTGGAGAAAAAAAGACTCAGTGGGACCTTATCACTGTCAACAGCTGCCTGAAAGGAGGTTGTAGGGATGTGTGGGCCATTGGTCTCCTCTCCCAAGAAAAAAGTGATGGGATGAGAGGTAATGGCATCAAACTGCACCAGGAGAGGTTTAGATTGAATATTAGGAAAAATTTATTCACTGAAAGGTTGGTCAGGCATTCAAACAGGCTGCCCAGGAAAGTAGTGGAATCACCATTCCTGGAAGCATTCAAACGGTTTGTTGATATGGCCCTTGGAAATATGATTTAGAGGTGAACATGATGGTGCTGGGTTAAAAGTTGGACTCAAGGTTCTTGGAAGTCTTTTTCAACCTTAATGATTCCATGGTTCTATCATTCTGTTGCAATTTCCAATCTTTTCTGTGAAACTCCAGTAAACTTTACAATCACTACATGAAGTGACATTACTTCTGAGATGGATATGTTCAATCAAGAGTGTCATACAACAGTATGTCGTAAGATCTGTAGCAAATTTGAAAATGGTCCAAAGTCCAATATGTAGATTTTGGAGGGGAAATGATACAGTGATCTTTTCCACATCAAGGACAAAATAAATACAGTATTTTACTGAAAAAACCACAGAAGAAAGGAATTGTTTGGAAGGTTGGTAACAGGAGATAGAGCTTATGCTTCCAAATCAATTGCACCCAATCTTTTTAGTGTCAAATGGTTTCCTGAGATCTGCATATGATTGTGCTGCTTTTGGAATATTTTCTGGTGAAGAGCTGACCTCCTCCATAACAAGGTAGCTGTTACAATCTGTTATTCAAAGAAGGATCTCATTATTAAATGACTCAGCAAACTCAAGCTGCCTTACCAAAAGATGGTTGGTCATTTGCTAGTGGAATGAAAGGAGATGAAAACCTTATTTAGTATACTTAGGAATATTAGCAGAATGGCAGTTTAAGCATGTATATGATTGGTAAGCATTTGCATTCTTTTCAGACTGAATATTACATAGGTGAATAATTCCCACTAATTTCACTGCAGGTAATTGGTACTTGTCTGAAAGAGTGTGGCTTCCAAAAAGTAAGTAACAACATGGTGATGTGCTTAAGTTCTGAGCATGGTAATGTTTGGAGATTCAGATTTTATATTAATTGGGACACTCAGTGTTCCACAGAATATACTTTGAGCTCTTACAGTGGAAATATTGCATGTTGAAGAATTTAATTTCTTCATTTTCTTGTTTTAAGACTTAATGGCACGTTTTTTTCAGTTCAATTTCATGTGAAACTTTGCTTGTTTGATCATATTCTAAATGAGACTAGTATATGTAACCTTTAATAGGTAACAGTATAGATTTCTGTGGGGTGGGTACTTTCTATTAGCAGTCACTCAAATTACTAGATTTAACATTGTCATTAGTGATAATTATGATTCATTTTGGTACAGGAGGAAACTGAAATAGAATACGATGAATCACGCCTTTGCAACGACATGACATAGTCTGTTGGCAAAAAATACAGCATATAGTTTAAACTAGTTTAATTTTTATTCGTTGTGCTAATCCTCAACATTTCAATCAACTTAACAGCAATAATTTTTGCTCAGCCCACCTATTTCCAAAAATAAATACTTATATTAAAGCTGTGTAATCCCATTTCCAGAAACATTTATAGAATGTCAGTGTAACCATGCTGGTCAGAAAGGGGCAGTTCCTTCTCTCATTTTACTTAACACAGTTTATTTGCAAATAAACATTGAAAATATGTCCTTTTTTTCCACCTCTTTGCATTTTTGTGTCCTGGCTCTGTTGTCTTGGTTGCTGAGATTTTTTAAATTAAGTTGCAGTACCATGGCCCCATACCAAAAACATATTGCTGTGCATTCAATTGCAATATTTCTCCTGAGGCCAAAACACTATTTTCACCAAGAATAATGGTATGCAAAATAACAGGAAACATACTGTGAATAATGTCTTACATATGGAACCCTTGGTACTGTTAGTAAAACATTGGTTATGTGCATGCAAAATTAAATGGCCATGAAGAAGAGACAACATAATAGTTTGTGGATTTATGATGTATTAGCTAATAGCTTTTTTATTTTATTTTAAACACTAATATTTCTACTTTAAAAATATTTCTAAAATTATTGCATATACCCCTACTGTTACCCACGACAAAATGAAGTTAAAAGTACATGTAAAAAAACTCCAATACTTAAGTAAAGTAAATATAAGGAAGGGACAGATGAGCAAATACCAATTTGACAGTGATGCTAGACTGCACCCTGAGTAATTCCTAAAACCTGATAGGTCAAAATGATTGATCTTTTTATTAACTTATCATAATGGATTATCAGTTTGGTTTGACTCAAAAATGCAAGAACTTACCCTTCATCTTGAAATTACTACTGCTCCTATATCTGATACACCTTTCTTTTGCAGTAGTTTCTGTAAGGCCACTGACAAAAATGTGAGAAATCCTGCTCTCTGAATTCCCCTCTGTCCCAAATTCTTGCTGAAGGACCACCAAATACTAGATTTTTGGACACCATAACTCATACAAACCACCAGGTCTTTATATGGAAATACAACAATCACTTTTGAAAACACTGATGCTTCCAAGGTTCACCATTGCTTCAGTGCCTTTTGGACAGAAATAACATAGCTCCATGGAACCCACAAGTTTCTTTCTCAAAGACTGAGCTGTCTGGTTGCATATAACCTAAAAACAACCACTGTTTCAAATTTTCAGGAGAATTTTTGAAAGTTTTCTGTCAATTGAATACCCTAAGATGCATGGATTTATAAAATCAGGCAATCATAGAATGGGTTGAAAGGGAACTCTAAAGATCATCTGTCTAGTCCAATCCCTCTGCTGTAGGCAGGGACATCTTTCACTACATCAGGTTGCTCAGACTCCTCGCACTCCTAATTTTAATGCATTGAGAAGTTTTTCTATCAAGGTAACCTGTCCCAGTGTTTTACCACCATCATCAGAGAAAACTTTTTTCTTATGTCCAAGCTAAACCTAACCTCTTTCAGTATAAAACCATTGCTTCTTGTCCTGTCACTACAGGCCCTGGTATAAAATCTCCCTCTGGCTTTCTCATAAGCCCTCTTTACATACTGGAAGGCCATAATGAGGAGTCCTTGAAGCCTTCTCTCCTCCAGGCTGAACAACCCCAGCTCATTTTCATCAAACTCATCAGGACCCACTCTAACAGGTCCATGCCTTTCTTTTGTCGTGGGCCCCAGAACCTGATGCAATGCTCCAGGTAGGGTCTCATGAGAGATGGAAGAATCACCTCACTCAGCCTGCTGGCCATGACTTTTTTTGGTGCAGCCCAGGATATGCTTGGTTTTCTGGGCTGCAAGAGCACATTGCCAGCTTCCAATTTTCCGTCCACCAGTATCACCAAGTACTTCTCTGCAGGGCTGCTCACAATGAGTTCAACCCCCAGACTGTATTGATATTCACTTACAGAAGTCCAGATAGACAACATCGGTAGCTTTTACCTTGCCCAGGGATGGAACCAGTCCGTATTAGAAGGCCACCAGATTATTCTGGCACGTAGTGCCCGTGGTGCAGCAATGTTGGCCGTCTCTAATCACCTCCCTGTCACTCATATGTTTTGACATAACTTTCAGGAGGGCTCCATGATCTTACCAGATGTAGAGGTAAGACAGACTGGTGGCTCAGCCAGGGTCCACCTTTTTAGCCTTTTTAAAAATAGGTGTGACCTTTCCCTTTTCTCCAGCCATTTGGGATTTTCCCTGACTGCCACATTTTTTTCCTGTATGATGAAGAGTACCTTGGCAACCACATCAGCCAAATCCCAGAGAGTAATTTAGTTCACCATTTAAGCAACACTATCTGACCATTATCACAAGGCTCTTCACACGTTGTAGGCACCTACCTTTCTGATATATGAGCTGTAGATGCGCGTGATTACTTTCCAGTAAGAATTTTAGTGTGAATAGCTAAACTATATCTAGACAAAATATAATCAGAAAGCTATACTGTGTTGACTGTCATATCAGACTGATAGTTGCTATTTTTCTGTGGGAATTAACAGCAAGTCAGAAAGCCTGTCTGAGTCTGACATTGGTCTCAGCACAGTCCATTTCTACCTGTGAGAAATCTAGTCGAGAGAAGCAAGAAATTCAAAACAATAGAGGGAGTAAACAGCAACAAGGCTGCAACTAGCATTTTGTTTGGATTCTTGGGATGTCTATGTTATAGATAACGAATAATAGTATGGTGTAGTTAAAATAGCCAGTGAATCTACTGTAGTAGTTGAGCAACCAATGGACAACTAACACAGATGATAAACATATAAAAGTGTATATATATGACACTAGCTCTTGGAATAAACACTTTTTGCCTGCACTTTATGTTAGAATTAGTGTGTGTCGCACGTCCGCCTCAACTGCGACATTTTTCTTAGGTTCTTTTCTCACCAGTCACACTAAAATGATTGCGCAAAGTCACAGGTTTGTGCTTTATTGCTAAAATCAAAACAGTTATTTGCTTGAGATATCTTAACACTTTCTTACAAAAACAGCGTCATCTCTTCTGGAAATATCATTCTGAAAAAGCTCACAAGTCTTCTCCGCTAAGGATGCACTTTATAT
Source organism: Oreocharis arfaki (assembly GCA_013398015.1). Classification (NCBI taxonomy): domain Eukaryota; kingdom Metazoa; phylum Chordata; class Aves; order Passeriformes; family Paramythiidae; genus Oreocharis; species Oreocharis arfaki. Next base: position 17,030 of record VZRR01010568.1, on the reverse strand, counting down.
ATTTTACACCTTCTACACATTCTTTAACCATTTTGGTCAATGTCTTAGGCATGATTGTTACTGGCTGCAGAAATAACTTCTGACAATCTTACATCAGAACTTATCATAACATCACCAGTTACACTGTTATCAAAATTTGATACACAATCATTAAGAAGAAGAATTTTAAACAAATAATCCAAATGTTCTAACTTAAGAAATAGTATCTATTCCTTTTTTTTTCTCTTCGTACAAGCAACTAAGATCTCAATAACCTTTTAGTACCAAGGGTGACTTCCATATTTAAACATATGAATAATGCCATCTACTTTTGTCAAGAAAACTTAGGCATAAATGTTCCTCTCTTGTATTTTTTTAGAGTCCAAATCTCGAGAAAATAAATAACTGAATTAACAAGATACTAGTTCTAGACAGATTCTGGAGGCATCCTTGCTTATGCATTGTTTCATTGTAATTCACATGCTGTTTCCTGGTACTGTGAAACCTCAAATATATGAGACTACTCATCCAAGAAGAGGTCATCCTTAAAGAGGAAAAAGAGCACCAAATGCACAGTCACTAAAATATTAGTCACAAAAATGCCCAAAATAATCAAGAGAACAGAGTCGGAAGACAAAAGAAGATACTTACTCTTCAGTTTGTTGTCATCATTATGGTCTTTTATCATAAAGAATAAAGTCAGAATGTTCAGAAGTGAACCAAAAAGAGATCTATTTCACTCTGGTTTTGTGTGAAAAGGCTAGGATGCTAGGAACATTTGAAGAAGAGTTAATTTTAAAGATAGAGCATGTAATTTTCAAATAATCTTCAAACTAGACTTTTGCATTTCTAGGTATGTGAAAGACGACAATAAATACTCAACTCTATGTAAAGACAAAATTGTTATGTTTATTATTAAAATGTTATTATTTTTTTTTAAATTATTAAATTGTATTTGTCTCAACCTACGAGGTTTATCTTTTCTTTACAATCTTCCTCTTCACAGGGGGAAAGTTGGGGGGAGTGAGAGAGCAGCTATTTGGTGCTTAGTTGCTGGCTGGGGTTAAAACACAACAGGGAATTTGGCTGTGAAACAGAAGTTATATTAGCCCTTGGGCATCAAGGAGGTAAAGCTGCAAGGATTGACCATTTAACCTAATGCTTTAGTCATGAAAAAACCACAGTTGTGACACAGGATTCTGTCTTGTCTTTCTGACAAATCTGATCCCAGGTCAATGTTGCAGTCATGAGGACATGAGGTATAAGGAAGGGTAGAATCTGCTTCTTCTTTGTTTCACTAAGTACTTTAAATATTGGGCTACATCACCACTCTTTTGTCTTTGTCCTAATTACTATTTTAATATGATATACAAAAGTCAACAATGTAATAAGAGACCTAACTGGGAGTCTTAACCAATCTGGCTAAAGGAGAGACTCCCACATATTTCTTACTCCCCCCTCTCAGAGGAATGGGTAGGAAAAAATATGAAAAAAAAAAAAAAAAAAANAAAAAAAAAAAAAAAAAGAAAGCTCATGAGGAGAGACAAAGACAGGGAGATAACTTGCTAAACACCATTGTGGGCAAACCAGACTTGATCTGGGGAAAACAAATTTGTTGCGAATTAAAATAAATTTGTGTAGGGAGAAACATAAGCAAAAACCAAACATGAAAACCATGTCTTTTCTTCCACTTTCCCAGTGTCAACTTCTCCAGACTCCTCTATCTTACACTAAGTGTCATAGGGGGAAGGGCAAATAGGGAGTTGCAGTCAGTCCATAATATCCCTGCTGCTCCTTTGGTTTCACTTTTCCTGTGCTCTATCATGGGGTCTCTATCAGCAACAATTCTTCAGGACTTAATGCCTGTTCTGGCATGGGGATGCCCATGGCCTGTAGGGTGGACATCTGCTCCACTATGAAAGTCCATTTTCTGCTCCTCCTTTTCTCACTTTGGTTTTTCCTCTTTTGTTTCTTACTCTTTTTCTTCCCCCTTTTGTTGTACCTTTGTGGCATTTTGTCTCTTTCTCAAATACGTGTTCTCACAGGTACCACCATCTCAGTTGAGGGGTTTAGCTGAGCCCTGTGATGGGTGGATTGGAGCTGTCTGAACGTCCAGCACAGAATAAACTCTGAGCTCCCATCACAGAGGCCACCCCTGAACCCCTCTGCTGCAAACACCTTGACTACTATACCCAACACAAATGTCAACTCAAATCCCTGCAGACAGAATAGGACTGCATGCACTAAGAAACTAGTGAATAAAATGGAGAAAAGGAAATGTTATAAGGAGGAAAGTTCAAGGCTGCAAATTTGATTCAGAAAAGATTTTCCTAAATCTACAAAGAGGTTACACACCATACACTCTCTTTTATGAGTGTTTCCTGTCTGCAGGTACATCTTTTTTCTTATGCACTCTCAGCATGGTAAATCCACATAGAACACATGAACCTTAAAGTGCGTATAATCCTGACACTGGAAACAGATACATAAGGAGAATGTGAAAGTACAAATTCCAAGCATACCTGATCGAAACTATTTGTCTGGAGAGTTTTTGAGATTATTTGGGGCACTTCTCATTTCTGGCAGGCTGGAAAGCAGTACACCTATATCCTGCCCCTCTGCATTTCTGAATGAGCCTCTCAGTATTTGCTTTGCAGGAGAAGACATCACATCCTGAATGCCATGTCCCAAGTTTCACTAGTGATGCTCATGCAGCAGGGTGGAGTGAGACTGACAGCACTGCCTGCCCATGCAGGTTTTGTCTTTTCCATCTCTGACATGATGACCTCTCTCTCTGCTTTGTTCGAGGTGGGATCTCATTCCTTGCTCTTAGAAGTCTAGTCTTCCAAGTTCACCCAGCAGGGATGTGACTGCAGCAGCACAACTCTGCTTCCACACCAGGGCTTTGGTGACCTTGAAACCTCCTCTCTTTTCCATACTGTTAATGTGCTTCCTTTCCTGAGATCTCAAGAAGAAAATCAAAGCAGTATCTTTTCCCTGCCAGAGTTAGGAGGACCCTGTTCTGCTTTGAATTCATATATTCTTTCAAACTTAGCAGGTCACTATAATTTGAAACTTCTTGCCATATTTTATGGATCATGTATTTTACAAATATTCCATGCATGAATATCTCAACTAACTTGAAAACAATATCCTGGTTTTCCTTTTTCAGAGAGGCTAAACTTGATACTAAAAATACACAGCAGATATGAAATCTTTTTGTTTATTTCAGTCTTACCACTTCTTTTGCGGTCTTTCTGAATTTAAGAAAGTTTTTTTATGTACAAACATACACAGGTGCTTGCAATCCTACTTACATTTTATCTTGTCACTTATGATTGTTGATCACAATATAGCTTTCACCATGGGTTTCACATGGTTGTCTCTGGAAAGTTGGAAGTTACATTCTAAACTGTTTTTAAAAGTATGTTGTCTTTGCACACTAGAGCAAAGAGGATCTAATTTGGAGAAGTGAGTGTGTCTTCTGCGCTGTGACTAAAAGAGCTGTTGACTTACTCAAGCAAGATTGTTTCTGAAGGAAGACATGACTTCTTTTTACGGCGAAATATTGTGGTGAAAAGATCAATTTATGTATACAGAAAATGCACCCGTAATTACAAAATGGTGCAACCTAGCCAAGATTATACATATTGCAGAAATAAGTACTTTTCTAGCTTCTAGAAAAATGGTACCTAACATTAGGATCCTCAGGACTAAGTGTCACTGTTCTTTTAGAACAGTGCCTGGCAAGTCTGACATGGTAGTAGTGGGGCAAGAATGCCATGAATGAAAGCAATGAGAGCAAGTTTCAGTAAAGACCAAGGTAGGTTGGCCTCTTGGTCAAAATGCCATATGTCATAAAGAAGTCAGTCCTAAAATTAAATCTGCCTATGGCCAGCTTAAGTGATATAAAAGTGCAGCTTACATGATAAAAAAGGCTTTAGAACATAAAAAAGGGATACATCCCTGTTGTAGTCTATAAATGTGATTTTAGCATATTATGTTAATTTGTAAGCTTTCCCCACAGTTGGTTCATTCCTAAGTGTTAGTCTCTGCCTCTCCCTTGTCATTCAACCTGCTCTATCCCCTCCCCTTAGCTTAGTTCTGCCCATGTTTCTGGAATCTTCCCTGTTCCTTGATATCCCATTGGTTTGTGTAGATTACCTCACTCCCTGCTCTCTCCTGATTGTGTATACATTGTGCCAGTCTACCCTAGACCCGCCTCTGTTTTACCCCCATTGGTTCTGTGTTTGTTCCCTCCCATGGTATAAAACCCTTGGACCCTCCATTTTCTTTGTCTTTGGTCCCTGGGCTCTTCGCCATTGAATAAAACTTGGAATCCACACCGAAGACCTCTCCCTCTCCTTTTTATCTCGGTGTTGCAGCAAAGCCCTGCTGTCCAGGCAAGCAGCTTGCTTCAGAGCTGGTAGCCGTGGACCGGGTCTGGGCTTTGAGGTACAGATCCTCCAGAAGCACCAGCCAACCATTGGCTCCGCTCCCTTTCGCCAACTGGACAGCGCGTCACATCTCCTGGGAGATGATGGTAGAATAACAAATATTAGAATGGGAGTAATTATGTTCTAATTATACTCTTTACTAGCCCTGAGTGGGCCTCCATGTGTATGGGGAATCATTTATGACATAACCTGATCTTCTTAGTCTTAGAGGACTCATAACTAGAATTCATGTGTTGGTTGAGATGACTGACAATGATAGACGCCCTTGTGAGGGACTAGATTTGATGAACTGCTACCTACCTACATTCCAGACTTTGGACTGGTCTCCCAGATAAGGATGAATTTCAGCCAATGTTGGTACTGGGTTCATGAAACGTGTCACATAGATGAGGAAGAGTTTTCTGTGTATTCCCAGAATGATGTCATGATGGGCAACTGCAACCTCTAAATAGAATGCAACACTGCACTGAAGAGACTGTCTCTGGGGACAAGAAGCTGTCTTTCCCTTCCTGTCTTTTTAACAAGAGGTTTGTCATTGCTGCTCCTATTGTAGTAAATTAACATCTTCCAAGGAACTGATTTTAGCAATAAAGTGTTTGTCTAAAAATGTGCACTGTCAATAATTGCAGTTCCTTCTTCGCTGTTTTACTTTTATTCTAGATATGTTAGTGCATTGTTAGAACTTTTTGTAATTCTCGAGACATTGCATGCTATTCAAGGTGTTTTTCAGTCAAATTATGAACTACTGAAAAAAAAGATTTTTAAAGTAAATACTTGCAGATTCTTAAATCTAATAGCAGTGCCAGCTATTGGTATTATACTCAAGAGAAGGCAGCTTTCTGTTCTTGTAGACACTAATAAAACTGCAGTGCTCATGGGCTGGTAAATATCAGTAACCTCTGTTTTTTCTTCTTTTGTTTAAGTCTTGACATGCAGATTATGATGGGGTAGTTTAGTTCACACTCTTCTGGCCATTTTCTTATCATTATTATGCAATGTAATAAGATATTTCATTATTATTTAGTCTGAAACTTGCAGAGAAGTTGCTGAAATTACCTCTAAATTTATACTTGAGTTACTGGACTCATTATTTCAAACATCTTGGTTTGAATCAATATCAGTAATGATTCATTCTTTTGATTAAGAAGTGACTCCATCTGTAGATGTCAGATAATTACTGAGATGACCTATAATGAGAACATTTCACAACTCTCTGACTTAAATTTCTTATTCCCTCAACAGCATAATGACTTCCTCCTAGATCTTTTTATAGTGTGTCTATGCTCCTGGGGTTTCTTTTCATGATCAGTCACTATCAGTGGTTGCTTCTATCATCTTTTTTTTTCAGACAACGAAAATAAGTAGCTCCATTAAAAAAAAAAAAAGTGTTTTTTCAAGGATTATATTTTATATTTTTTCTTTTCCTTTGTATTTCCAAATTTTGTTCTGTAAGCTCTGTTATACTAGTGAGTGTTTAAAGCTGACATGGACCGCAATGGTAAGAGATGATAGAGGATACTTTTTGTTATTCATTTAAGTAGTCTAAGGGGAATCAATGTGTTTTTAAATATAAAATATTACTATTAGAAATGCAAGATATTCTTTTGATCCCAACAGCTGGGAATATGGTATTTAAAAGTTTGTAAGAAGAAATGATAACTTTCACTGTGAGGCTTGCTGCAGTACTTGAAATTCTTTGCTATGGCAAAATACAAAGAGTACTTTGTAGTTAAGTCATACATTCTATGTTATTTCTTTTGATTCTTTTGTGAACCATTTCCAGGGAATAGAAAAATTACATCAACAACAGACTCTTGTCTTTCGACTCAACACATACCATTTTTTTAACTCATATATATTCACAAATATTTAATAACTTTCTAATATACTCATGTAAATTGATTGTGACTGTCTGCTTTTACTAACAGTCTCTGTTCTCCGCTCTCCTTCTCGATATTTTTACCTGTTGCTTTAACAAATAGATTGATTCAATATTGGCCTTTAATTTGGTTAGTATGTCATTCATGGCTGCCAGCTCCTCTGCTAAGAGATTCTCCTGTGCATTCCTAATGCCAAAAAAAAAAAAGAAGCTACTTTTTTTTTTTTTAGTTGATACTGAAAACCAATAGGTCAAATATACGTTAAATATTTAAAATACAGCTATTCAGACAAGCGGTGTAAGGGAATATAGTCCCTACTGATGACTGCATTTCTTTCCTGCGTGAAAGAAACTTCAAGCTCCTTAATTACTACCACGTCATTCTTTTCCCAAGACTTACATTCCTGTTATGTGACTGGGCTTGCTTAAACAGTTGGAAATAACGAAGGCCAAAATGACAGGCTTATTTCCCAGCTTCCTTTTATAGTAAATAGAAGGAAATTTTGTCTAGCAATAGACCTTGAGTACAGTAGGTCAAAAGCTTCAAATGCATTTCTATCACAAAATATCTTTAATTGTACATTTACTGCATCAATAGGCACATGCTTTATTAGTATCAAAAAACTAAATCATTATCCCTTCCTGATGTACAATATCCATTTTAGACTTTACATTAAAAATATGCACATGAATGAGACCTGCCAGAACACTAATGGATGAAGCATATCTAACTTAGGAGACCTGGTCTCCATGAATTGGGAAAGAAATCCCAACTGTGATGACTACCCCTCTGGTAATGGGTTTTGTGTACATGTGTGTGTGTGCGCATGTGCTTTTGGTGACAGGAAAAAGAAACAGAGCAATGACCATCGAGGAGGAACAACCCAGACAATTCAGTGACTCAACTGAAACAGTAAAAAGCATCAAATATTCACAATCAGAATTGGACCTCTTTCAGTGATGTCACAGTCTGGTGGGTCCTGAAATACACTGGATTCTACACTTCTGCTGTGTTGTCCCATGTCAGAAATCACTTGCCACACTGTATATTATCTAAGATGCCAACAACTTCATAATCGTGAGAATATGAGAAGTGCAAAAAAATCAGATGTTTAAGTAGATGGATTAGGTAAAATTAATTTGAACTCTAGAAAGACATGGTCTTAAATTTAATATAATACTGCATCTTAAATTTTCTAGAACATATTTAAAAATCTGAATAATGGGACAAATAATTTCATTTTGTGTGAAAATGAACATCCAATAGAATAAAGTATTGGTTTTGATTAATCTTTCTATTGTATAGAAAATGCTAGTGCCTTTCAGAAGTATCTCCATGAGTGGTTTTTGGTATCTTACTTGCAAAGAAAAAATTCTTTCTTAACAAGATAGAATCATTTTTCAAGAGTTTCTTATATATATCTATCATTACAGAGTACACTAATTGTTAATAACATTAATTGGGTTCATTTCTCTTAAGATTTGCTTATTTGAAATTGACCTAGATTTTGTTGAGAGATCAGCATTAAGAATTTTTACCACAAGATATTTTGCAGATCTGGAAAATTACACTGGTGATTTGAACTCTCAGAAACAGCCGAGTGTTTCTGACTATCATAATGGAAACTCTGTTTAAAATGAGGACATAAGCTTCACTAGTTTTCTCCCATGAAAGAGTGTCTGTAAGAACACAATAAACATCAATGATTTTCTGCAATACAATTTTGCTACGAACCTTCAGATTTAACGGCATTATTGGGTCCTGCATAGTATGTGTCTTTAAAAGCTGAATGTCTTATCTTACGGAAAGAGTTTAGGCTGTGCTATCAGAAGTGCTGATACAGTTTGGCTTTCTTTACAAACATGTACTTCCATGTTTGCCACGAACAAAAGATAAATCCTTCACTCCTTCTTTTGCTTTGAAATAACCAAGGGCTGTCAGGCAATTTCTTTATAACTTATGCACCTTGATGTTTACTGTAATTACCTAAAAAACCCTCAATGCATATATGTAAGATTTTCGTGGAACAGCAGTAGTTATAGCAAGATTAATTCAGCATTCCTGGGAGAAACACATGAATGAAAGCCCAGCCAAATTCTATGCCTCTGTGACCTACTGCTGAGAAAATGATGCTCTTCAGAGAGATATGACTAATTTTTACAGTCCAGAAGATTCTTCTCTTTTTCAATTTTAATCCCAGAGAAATTTATGCATCAATTTTTTACAAACAAAAAATACTTTTAGAATGAGAACAAAATGTGCCTAATTTCAGTCAGAAAATTTAAAAATATGAATTGAGCCTTGAAAAATTCTTCTATAAATTGACCACTGATTTATTAGGCACTCTCCATTTGTCTTGATTCAATAAATACCTCAGTTTCTCTTGATGCAATAAATGTAGGTTTTCAAATAACTTTCTCATGCACTTTTGAACAGCTCACCTGGCCTCCCACCCATTTATTCATTTCTGCAGTGACTTACTGTTTAAAATTTGAGATCAAAATAAATGATGTTGAAAAGACGATAACAACTTGACACTGAAATATTTCCTCCTCTCTGCAAGTGAGTCATTTCTCCTTTCATTAAATCTCAGGTAGGTAAGAGTCATTCTTGAAACAGCTGCAACATTCTCTTTGCATAACAATGAACAATTTAAAGCTTAAAATTTCAGGGCTTGAAGGTTTTGATATAGAAATTTAGTAACTCAAGAAGAAGAATTTCCCAGTTTCCCAATGAAACCTACTGTATCCTGCTGCAGTTCCCAAAGTCAAACATATTAGACTGAGGGCAATGTTTCTATGTTTTTCTGGGAGTTTGTATATTCAAAAAACATGTAAAGAAGTGCAAGAAATAGTCTTGATAGATTTTCAGTCATTTTCTCTGAGTCTGTTTACAAAGTGTCGAACACAAAATGTCTAACTTGTTTTAATGTTCCATTCATTCAACTAATTCTCTCCATTTTAACAAAAGAATTGTAAAATTTAAAATATCAAATTAGGTGGTCCAGATAATAATCTTTTAATAAGAACCTGTGCCATAGTATCTAAGAGCTTTCTTGAAAAAATCCCCATGTTCTGAGTAGCATTGGAAATAGAGAATAAAGGGTCTTTCCACCACCCTATCCCAGCTCCTGTACCATGCTTAGTGAGGCCAGATGGTTACCTAGTGGAGAGTATTTTTGAAACAATCTCATGTTTTCAGAAGGAATTCAGATCTTTCTGCTGAATTTCATAAGAAAATTACCTGGTCTTGTAAATCTTCCTGTTAAATCATAGTCTGGTTAATTGTTTGCCACTTTCTCTCCTTGTCTCTCTCTCTGTTTTGCCCTTTCTTTTGATTTGCGGATGAAAAGCCTTTGGCCTTTTAAAAACATGTAATGTATGGATTGCTCTCTTTTCAGTTTTAAGGCACTATTGGGCAAAGCCATTATCAGTGTAAAGCCCAGTGGGAGTTGAAGCGAACAAAACAGAGGAAACATGCACTGCTTTTTTGACAATGAACCAAAGAAATTTTCAGAATTACTTTGTGATGTTAATCATGATTTTTTCAATCGTAATAATTAATTGCAAAGACAAAGGTAAATGATGAAACAAACAAACAGGTGTAAGCAAGTTTTTCATATAGATTCTGCTGAAATAGAAAGCAATGATGCTATGTTGAAATATGTTCTGTTATCAGCTGTCAGCAGAGAATTATTTCAGTACTCTCTATGTCATGGTATGTAACTGGAAGAGCACTTTGGCACTATCATGGTTCCCAAGAGTTATAAGGTCAAAGTTAAATTCAGTGCTTAAATTATTTGGGCAGATTCACTACAGTGTGCATAGACACTGTTCAGTGTATGGAATTGTGACTCAGTGCTCTGAGAAGGTTGACAATTACTGAGATAACTGAGTTTAAAAAATCACTAAAGAAAAATACATATCTAAGAAGTTTTCTTTTTCTCAGCATTTGGTATCTATCTGTGATAGATACTTGCATAAGCTATATTTATAGGTAAGCTTCATGAACTTCAGCACTAATTTTTCTCTTTTCAGACAAGTAGACTATTATTTCTGTCTTCAAATGAAGCCAAAAAGAAGGTTTTGCCTTCCTCTTGCATAGCAATGCAGTGTCTAGATTGTTGGCCCAAGAAAGTGGCAGAGCTGAGTTCTAATTTTTCTTTGTTCTGAGGAGTTTCAAATGGTGTCTTAAAGTTCTGCACATGCATATGCTAAACACCAAAATAAATTTAGTTCTGGACTGTGCTACAGTGCTTGGCTCTGTTTCAGTCAATCATCACGTAAATGATGTAAGATTCAGACAGAAGGTGTGTTAGCAAGAAGCAGCATGAATACTGCAACTGCAACAGAACCTTGCCTGGGTGGGGAGAATCCAGGCCTTGTTCTCACTACTACAGAAGCATTTTGCATTAACAAGTCATTGGCTTGAACACTCATCCTACATTGAGCACACCGTCAGCATGTCAAAGTGACCAGAGACTAGACACCGACAAAATTGTTCACAAATCTTTCATGGTCTTACCTGAAAATCAGGATTTGAATCATACTGCTCAGCAACATGGTAAGGTCTTTGGACATGTTACAGGGGTACAGATCCCAGGACCTAAGCATGTTTTAAAAGTGAAATTCAAAGTGATCAGTCTACTTAAATGTTTAGCCAGAGTGTTTGTGTCAATGTTAAGCATCTGAATTTGAGTAAAAGTAAATTTTAGGAGCCTGCACCATACTGGGACTAAAATGCAGAACAGAGAATTTAAGACGTTTAAATTAAAAGATGTTTTGAGAAAGTAATGTCTGAATTTACTGAATCCACAACTTCAATGAATGTCTAAGAAGTATTAAGTGTGTCTAGTCTACAGTCTCACGTGTGAATAATGACTGTACAGTCACTTAAATTTTGAATAGGTATTAATTTGGGAACTTTGCTGGCCAATATAGCAAAAAGTATCAGATGCTCTGAAGTTGTCCCATTTTGACTGTATGGACCTGCCAAAGAGAAAGGAAAATACCATATCTTGCATATTTGTGAGGAAAACACATGTTTATGAATAAAGTTTGAAGTCTCATAACATGCACAGCACTATACACATTCACACATGTTGCTATGCACACACCCGACACCTGCAGATAAATACCTACATGATGCTCCTCCAGGTAAGAAAAACTATTTGTTTTGTCGAAGCTATTAAGCTGTCTACATAAACAGATTTGTGACTGGTGTTATTCACAAATGAATTTAAATGAAAAGTCTGTGGAAAACCAAATATGAAACGAAGAGGAAGTGTCTTCTGAGAGGACGAAGAAACTAAAACCACCATCATAGGTGAGGAAGAGAGAAGAGAGTCAGCCTCAAATTTCATACTCTCTATTAAATGCACAGCTTCTCAAGGAGTTGTTACACCTGTCAATGGATTTCTGTATTTCTTTGATTAGTAGATTGAAATAAACAAAATTGAAAACAACACATTAAAATTAAATTAGATTTTTTAATAGAAAAATATTATATCTATTTTTAAATAAAGTAAATTATGAAATATTTCATGTGGCTCTCTCTCTCGCTCCTCTCCTCTGCTTCTGGGGGCCAGCTGGCCCCAGGCTTTGGGGAGGCAGCATGGAATAAAGACCTTTGCAGTGCTATGCGAGAGAGCCTTCTCACCTCCTTTGCCATCACTGAAGTTGCAGGCTGGCAGCTGGAGCAGCGGTGCGGGGCGTCCGAGATGGGCTGCAGGAGGGCAGAGAATCCCGGCCTTGTCCCAAGAAGCCCCCGCTGCGCTCCCAGGGAAAGCTGCAGCAGCTGAGCAACACCAAGCACTGCAACACTTTTTCATATTTTCTGCAGAGACAACAGATAGAACTAACTATATTAAAGACCTTGAAGTATTTATGAGTCACTGCAGTGAATGCTATATTTAGTATAAAGCAATGCATTTGAGTGTGTGAGGAACTTCTGTAATTGTGAGTGCAGGCTCTACAAAGCCTCTGTGAAATTCTATAGCTGACCAGCAAAATGATGTGTATAGTCCTTTGTAAAAAGTTCAAATATAGCAATACATAACTGCATAGCTTTATACTCCAGAGATCAAATCCATTTTACCAAGTGCTGGGTGATGCAGTCTAATTTAATTGCTTGACAATGATAAACTTGTAAAAAATCCCCCCAAACTTTTTTAAAAGTTAGATAACACCACCAATCAGATCCTCTGCCATCTGTCTTGCCCATGATGTGTTTGAAACACTCATCTCCAGGAATGCGGGCAATGTGAAGAGTGAGGGAATTACTCCACTTGGTGAAGCACTATTACTCCACTTGGTGAAGCACTATTCGTAATCCAGTGATGTTGCTAACGAAACTCTGTTCGTGGTCCTTTTTTTTTTTTTTTGCTTATCAGTGCCTGCTATCACTCTTATTTATAAACTTTGATTGAAGGCTCAATACCAAAACACCCAAGATAGCTGGTCACCACCATTATAGATTAATGCAGCCAAGAAATCCTGTGCTAAAAAATACTAAGTACTTCTTACCAGTATGTTACTGTTGCAAAGGCATCTATAAAGATCATTAAGTGTGTAGCCACCCTCTAGCTATGCAGAATTGTGCTCATTGTTTCTTCAAGGAATGAGGTTTGGGTGGCCTGTCTATCGCTATGGAAATCTTAATTTCATATTAATGTTTTTTCAAAGAGATTAAAAATTTATCCATGTGTTCCAGACTGAGTCAATATGAAAATTTTGAGGTTAAGACTGGGTATTTGGGGGGATTTGAAAGAGATAATAGCTCAGTTTTGTGTTTCTGAAACTGCTTGAAACTCAGCCCAGTTAATGAGCTTTGAAATTTATTGCAATGTAATAGCTGTTTAGAAATGCAGAAGGAATGAATTGATAGCCAAACTGGAAACCTTATTTTTGGTAAACATAGATAACCTTGCTACTATTGCCTTTTTTTT